>CAAKHF010009380.1:0-32361 GCA_901007745.1 Hippocampus kuda
CGAAAAAAAAATCAAAACTCTTTTCCTCTGTCTCCCAATTGTCGTTTGATGTCCGCTGAGAGTTCTTCAATCCTGCGTGCCACAGTGTTATGTGCCAGGCAGATTTTGGCAAACTCTTGCTGCTTCTCAGGGCATATTTTTTTCATCATCGTCATCATGCAGTCTTTTATAAATTCACCTTTGTTGAAAGGTTTGGAACGTTTTGCGATCAGCGTTGCTACCGCGTAACTCGCCGCTGTGGCGTTCTCTTCAAACTGCTTCAATTTCTCTGTACGTTCCTTGCCTGTAATCATGTTGTACATGTCAGCGTGTCTTGTTTGGTAGTGTCGCTTGACATTATAATCTTTAAAAACAGCCACTGTCTCTTGGCAAATGAGGCAGACACAGTTGTTGCGTATTTCAGTGAAGAAATAGTCCAATTTCCATCCATCCTCGAATCGTCGTCCCTCACAGTCAACTTTCCTTTTTCTGTTGATTGTCGCCATTTTAGAAAACTGTCAGGTTAATATGTGCACGGAGTGATGTCTCGTAGACTGGCGAGTGATGTCTCGTAGAGTGCTACTGCCCTCTAGTGGCTTTATATTATTACTCATTTAGTGAATGCTATTACTCATTTAGCCACTAGAGGGCAGCAGAACTCCATGAGACATCACTCGCCAGTCTATGAGACCTCACTCCGTGCGACACGTGTCCCATTGCGCAGAACCAGCGGGCCAGACGGCACTGGTTTTATGACAGAGGCCGAGGGCCGGATGAAATTCGACCGCGGGCCGCATTTGGCCCGCGGCCCGGACTTTGGACATGCCTGCCCTAACCAGTTGAATACAGTGGCGCTGGTGTCACAAACTCATAAGTAACAACCCAACTATCTATACTTAGTTGTTTTTTTTTTTTTTTTTGGGCTCCTTTTCGGAATTGGCTTTCCGTTGTCCTTTTGAGACAAGCAATTTAATTTCAAATTTTTCGCTTGCCGTTTGCAAACGCTTTCATTTTATGGCACGTTCTCCTGTTTTATTGTGGCGACTGTCATTATGTGTTCTTTGTTGGATTTGCTTTTTACTTTTTACTTTAGTCTTTTTTACTTTTTACTTTTTACTTTAGTCTTTGTCATTGGATCTATCTTGGTCAATGTTTTTGAGATCCGCTCTGATTACAGATTCCCAGATTCTGTAATCAGGTTATTTGTTACCGGCGTCTTTTGTTGCATATATACAATACATATATATACAACAATACGTCAATCTTGGGTTTTTGTGAAAATATACATTTTGTCAATTCTTATCTGGGTTCATTAAATGGATTAACTGGATTGCTTTTGTCATTTTAGAAAATTAATCATCAATTTATCAACCCTTGTTCATTTTCTATGACATTTCTGCATGCTTGTCTGTGTGTCTTTGAGGAGAGCAATGGTACCTGTGGTAAATATAATGCGCCAATGTCATGCAATGTAGCATGAAAAGCCCACTACCTTTCCCGCATTGTCAGTAATGTGTGGTATGTCACGTTAAAGCCAGCTAAAAGTGAAATGTAACAAGGATGCCTCACTGAGCCTCCTAATAGCCTCAGTTTGGTTGAAAAGGCGGGAAAAAAAAGTGACATCCAATTTCCAGCAGACTTGAAGAATCCTTGAGTGACACTCCCCAGATTACTGAAGAGCAAGAGGAACATTGGCTTTTGTCCAGGCCACAAATGAGGGCAATTACCCATGCCCTTATGATTCCCGCCGCCGCTCGGCTGCAAGCAGGCGATGTAGGGTGACTGAAGTGCATTTACTCTCCGTCTAAAGATGACGCACTTTCTTTGGTAAGATTAGGGTCACCAATTGTGACTTGAGGATTTGAACATTTTACAATGTGCTTTCAACTATGACCGCACAAACAACTGTCCTTTTTTTTTTTTTTTTTGAAAATAACCCTTGTATTTAAAAACTGGTTGGCCCTCCTTTTGATGCAAGAACATCAAACCAACCTTTTCTGTAGTTACATCCAGTATGCAAAACAACCTGCGTGGCCTTTGCACCTTTCCTACAAAAGTGTTGCCGTTCAGAAAGATTGCTATTGTGTCTGGTGTGAAGCACTCTCTTTAGGTCATGCCACACCTTCTCAATCAGGTTGAGACACTTTGGAAAAGCGACAAAACTATATCTAAAAATCTTAATGATCATCAGACCATGGTAGACAAATTGTCCAGGAATGGAGAAAGTTCAGCATTGTTGCTTTTCTTTCGAGGACTAAAGATGACTTACAAAAGCACAGTGCTCAGTGGAGAGAAAGAGCACATCAGAGTGTCAGATGAAGCCTCAAAGAAATCTCCATTGACAAATCTACCCCACATTTAAAACATTAAACAAGAATGGGGTTCATAGCAAGAACAGCAAGGAGGAAGCCATTGCCGTCTAAAAAAAAAAAAAAAAAACATTGCTGAAGTTTACCAAAGAGCATTTGCATTTTCGACAGCACTTCTGGCATAATATTCTGTTAACAGATCAAACCAAAGTTGATTGTTTGGGAGGAATGCACATCTATGGAGAGAAACTCATAATAGTGCACTCATCTAAATTCTGCCAAAAATGATCCTGGACCCTGAAGAATGGATACGAGGGCGCTAAAAATGTTGAGATTTTTATTGCACAAAATTCAAGTTACAACATACTCTACAAATACAAATTCTACTGGAAGAAGAATATAATCCATTTTCGAGACCACTTACACTGTTCTGAGTTCAAGGGTGAGAGAAGGGGTCCACCCTGGACTGATCATCAGTCTGTCAGCTCAAAGAAGAAGAATACGTTTTCAGTGAAACCGCAGCATCGTCAGGTAGAATATCTTCTCTTTTAGTGCCACGCTTAAATTCCAGTTCACCCAAAGATCATTTTTCAGTGTTAACATTACAGGCATTCCAAAACGGACTTTCTTGGAGGCGACATTGTTCAGCGGTAGAGTGGTCATCTCCCAACTCAGAGGTTGTTGGTTAAATCCCCAGCCCTTGTGACCATGTTGAAGTGTCCTTGAGCAAGAAGCTCCAGCTGCTCCTGATGCTGCGCCATCAAACTCAACGTGAAGCGCTTTTAGTGCCGCCAACGATTTCTTTGGGCAACTTGGTGCCGTTCTCGGAATGTAAACGTACCTATGTCAGATGTCAGCTTGGATCAGTGTTCTTAAAAAGCGTTACAGCAGTACACAGATGCTGTTTCTCACTTGTGATGGACTGGTCACAGAATTTGTTCAAAAATGATATTTCGATGCATAAAAATAAGGTCTATAAAGGATATGCACATGGAAGACATTGAAACATTATAAGCTCTAACCTAATACCTTTCATTCATTCATTCATCTTCCGAACCGCTTCATCCTCATTAGGGTCGCGGGGGGTGCTGGAGCCTATCCCAGTTGTCTTCGGGCAGTAGGCGGGGGACACCCTGAATTGGTTGCCAGCCAATCGCAGGGCACACAGAGACAAACAACCATGCACGCTCACACTCACACCTAGGGACAATTTAGAGTGTTCAATCAGCCTGCCATGCATGTTTTTGGAATGTGGGAGGAAACCGGAGCACCCGGAGAACGTAATACCTATTTAACGTATTTTACCTATTGCATATGATCTCATTACTGTCCCACATATGGTCTGTTCAGTCTGCCAAAAGTGGTGAATAGAAGCAGGTCTGAGACCGAATTAAACTGACATCTTTCTCCAGCTGTCCACTTATTCCTAGTCAAAGGCTTTGACCCCAAGCAGCTCCCCCCTCCCCCCCCCCCCCTCAATAAAGCCAGAGTTAGAGCCTTGGATTCTGAAAAGAGCCAGGAATTAGTGCCAAACTCAAACATAAGGAGCTGATTTTCCCACTTGGCTGTTAGAGCAAGCTGATCCCCGACCTCAACTGGAGCCCAAATAGCAAGCCTGAACTCATCACCTAATGTCTGTGCAATCTCACTTAAACTGTCGCAGTTGGACTTGGATTGGTTTGAAGGCAACAAAGAAGCTGCTTCTGACTGTTGCGTGAAGTCCAGAGGCAGATGTTTTAATTCGACTATACTGGACCAAATTTGCGTGAAAGTGTATTTGATTTCATAAATGGGTATCTTTTGGCTTAAAATGGTTTGAGAATGTGGCAAAAGACTAAAATATGATTAGACTGCTTTTTTTGTTGTTGGTGTTTGAATTTTGTATGTTATTAATTTATTTATTTATGGGTTGAATGTTTGACATTTTGACAAACAAAAAAAGATGGCTTAAAAGTATTTATGGGTGGTTCTGAGAATGGTCCAACCGGATGTTCAAACGCCAATTTGAGAGTCAATATTTTCTTCCCTTTAAAATCCATCCATCGACTATCCAAACCACTTATCCTCTTCTCTTTACAATTTTTATTTTTATTTTTTACTTCACAGTAACTCTAAGAATGGTGCACACAATGGACACAAATCGTGAAAAAAAAAGATGAAAAAGGTACATATATGTCATTAATATTTTGTTTTTAAAAATTTTAATTTTTAAAAGTTTTCTAAAAATCAGTCAGTTGAACAAATAAAAAATAAGATTACTCTTTCTCAAAATGTGCACTTTGTATAAATTATTTTGTTGTTTTGTCAAGGGATTCTACCATTACAAGGTAAATCCTTTATTTCTCACACATTGCACACTTTTTGTGCCATTATTCACAAACACACACACAGACAGAAACACACACACACACACACACACACACACACACACACACACACACACACACACACACACACACACACACACACACACACACACACTCACTCAACACCACAGTCAAGCTGTTGCTTTTCACACAGATACACAAAGGCCTTCTGCACTTTTCCCGAGGACAATAGCTGTGCAGTGAGGTGAAGCTACAAGAGGAAAAGCATTTATCCCAGTGGAGTGTTGCTGATGACCCTCCCTGTTGGATCCCTCTTGAGCTCCTCCTCCCTCGGGAAGACCACAGGAAGCTTTTGTGTCTGGACTGGACAGAGTTGGGGGAGGTACAGCATCAAGGGGGATAGGCGGACTGCTATCACAGCGTGCACAGCTTTTTCAGGACACAGGCTGTACTTTTGACGTCTTTCTACTGACATTACCCATGGTGCGCACCTTCCTTGCCACCAGCGCAGGGTTGTCTCTTCCCCTTGCAGAGTTGTAATGGTGTGGGAGACGGGTCGAGAGACATTGCAAGAAACTATGCTACATCTGTTTGTACGACGACTGAGGAAAATGTACTTTTTTTTTTTTTAAACACTCAATAAAATTAGCACTCATGGGTCTGGCAATGCTTTTTAAATTGCGGTCGTAGTTATTACGTGTTCCGAAAGGCCCGAATGGATCTCATGGAAGAACTATATTAAGGCGGCTGCCACCATGTTTACAGCTTTGCAGTGTTAAAAAAAATCCAAATGTTTTTTGGGCTAATCCCAAGCAGCTAGTGAGTTTGCTCATGCCTCGGCCCGCTTCTGTGAAAACATATTGTAATCTCCATACAGAAGTGAGCAGCAGCAGCAAGAGTTGTCAGCAGAACTGTAATTGGTATGGAACTATAGCTAAAAAACAGAGGTGGGCATTCCGTCAGCACTGATCTTCTGTCACTGATGGACGCCCGTTTAGCCGGCGAATAACCTGACAATTTTAAAAAAACGGATGGAATTAGCTGTGACGGTCAGTACCCACGGACTTTTTAAGCCAGTCACTGACAGACCTCCGTTTCACTGACGTCTGATGGGAAACTGAGAGAAACGCTGTGTTTATTTATTTATTTATTTTTTGCATAATGAATACACCGGATTTTGAGCAGACCAGAGGAGGGGCTCCATGTCCTCCGACAGAAGAAAAAAAAAAGTTTGAACATCGCTCGTCAATTTAGCGACTGACGTGCGTTTATGTTGGCTGCCAACTAAACCTCGGTTGCCACTCTCCAAGTCTGCTCCTTCTTTCGGGTGTCCGATATTATGGTTGATCTGGCTTCCAGATTAACTGGCTCCCGATTCCAACTGTGGTTGTCAGGGCAATGTTTGTCCAATAATTTAGCGTTTCCTGTCTGCGGATTCATCACATGCTACATCATAAATTGTTCAACTGCAGAACTGTTTAATTCTTCACTAAACATGTGGGGGGAATACGCTCATTTACAAATATTGACTGGCTGCCAGAAATTACAAACAGTTAAAAATAAATAAATACATTTTTAAAAAAAAGGTTGGTACGAGATACGGCGGAAGAAAAGTCTCTACCCACGACGCCACAAGCTTGCACTTTTTCACTGGCCAAGTACAAATTTGTACTTGGAGATCTAAACAAATTCCCCACTAATATGGTGTTCAATGTGTGGCCCATGTCAACTGGTGTTTGAGACACGTCGCCACAGAGGAAGAAGAAGCAGAAGAACCTGACAGTGTTCGAAAAGAAATAAATCATAAAGATCAGACAGTCCTAAAATCGCGGTGACGTGATGTAAGCGAGGTTAAAACAACGATGACGGAGTGATGGACTGACAATTACAGTTTTGCTTCAGCTTGAAATAAAGACAGATTGACGATGACGGACGGATGGCCTGGCCGCTGGCGAATGACAAATGAGAAAGCGGCAAAATTTACTGACCTGCCCACCTCTGCCGATAAAGAGTTTCTGTATAAGGAGGTGTCAGACTTGGGTGGGCTCCATACTAAATCAATGTTATACAGTATACTAGGTACTATGTTTTCTTGCTAAATCACTGGTGTCAAACTCAAGGCCCGGGGCCCAGATCTGGCCTGTCATATCATTTTGTGTGGTCCGCGAGACCAAATCGAGCATGTCAACTTTTCCATGGTGCTTGTTCAAGTCTGAACCAAGGTTTCAAATTGTCAAATGTAATCCATCATAACATTAAGATATTGCAAACATAATCTTGTTACGTTCTTACTACATTCATGTAAACATTGGCTGAACAAACCATTAGTCGTGACTTTTGATTTCAAAACTAGTTATCCACCAATTTGTTGTCCACTGAATATGTAACACGGTATGTGGAGGTGATTAACCATTTATACGGTTTTATAAAATTCACAGTCATCATGCCCCCCTCAGAGAAACTGTAACTGCAATGTGGCCTGCGAGGAAAATGAGTTTGACACCCCTGTTCTAAATGAGTTCAATCTAAATGGCTATGTACGGAATATCTTTGTATTTTAACCCATTTAATCCCACCGGTCACATTTGTGAAGGACAACAATGATTTAATTTACAGGGCTCTAAATTTTTTTTATTACTGATTACTTAAAAGGGCTACCAATGACACCTGATTTTGACTTTTAAATGTCTGTGAAAAATTTGGGATTAAATGGGTTAATAGTGCGAACAGTACATCTAATATATAAAATAATGAATGTTGAGCATCCAAAGGACCAACAAGTCATATTTTAATGATCAATGTCAATAAAATCGTGCTGCCCACGATCTTGGCTGCATTGCACTTTTTTTTTCAGCAGCACATTTGCAAAAAGAACACAAAGGCAGAACTGAATACGATCCCAAGAAGAGGAAGGAAGGTTCGAGGAGGTGACTTTGGGCAGGGAAAAGTGATTTGAAGTTTGACAGGCAGCGTTTGCACTGGATGAAAGGGTCATTTGTTTCGGGGAGGGGTCATGGTTCCTCGAGGTGAAATTGCCAACGTAACGTGACAAGCAGATGACAGCAATTTCAATAGGCCTTTATGCAGCGTGTGAAATTGTCCATCTTACATATTAATGTGTCTCGGATATTCCCGACCAGAAGGTTGTTGCACAAAACGGAATATTCAAATTCAGGTCAAATATTGACACAATTCACTGCTTCATGTTTTTCTAAGTAGATTTTTTTTTTTTTTTTTAACAGCTGAAATTCTGTATTTGAAGGATACATTTATAGTACCAACAAATGACAATTATAATCCATTAAATGTCCTACCTTGTGTTTTCCTTTCTGAAGTCTGACTGTAAATTTCCCCATTGCGGGACAAATAAAGGATATCTTAATCTTAATCTTAAATACAAGAAAATGCAATCAGAAGGATTGGAAGCCTTCAATCGTTCTCCCCAGTGAAAAGCTAGTCATTGTTTCTGTGTTTCACCTAAAATCCTGAATAGAAAAATCAAACCAAAGTTTTTGGTCGGTCATTTTTAATGTAAACGATGCCCAGCACGACCATACCCTATATTTTCTTTTCAGTTATTTGTACTCCTGGCAGTGACTTCTACATTGCCTTTAAATGATGCTCCATACTCACGTTTAATACGCCCATTAGCAGCGCAAATGTGTGTAATCACCAAGAGAAACGAACAGAGATTGTGTGAGGGAAATAGATAAAAACAACAGAGCAAAAGTTTAAACAAAAAAGTGGCTGGTGAAAACTCTGATTGGCAGGTAACTTCTGAGAGTCATCACTTTAACCCTTTCATGCACCCTGTAACCTGATTACATGAAAACCTGTCCACTGTCGTAACCGCTGTCCCTGAAAGGGTTCAATCGAAGCGTCAACAATACAGATCAGTAGTAAGTGTGGAAATTAGGTGAATAAATGGATCCAAGCAGGTTAAGATGGCCAGAGGCATGAGGTGGAAATTTTACAAGACAGTGGTGACAGTGGCACTGAAGGAAACAGAAGGGAGCAGAGCTGTGGAGGTGACGCAAATGAAAATGTTGAGGTTTTCTTTCGATCAAGTTGGACGGGATTGAAAGGAACTTATCAGAGACACAGCCATGGTTAGATGATTTGGAGACAAAGTTGGGGAGAGAAGATTGAGATGGTTTGCATTCAGAGGAGAGATTGTGAATAGATTGAAAGATTGAAACGATGATGATGATGATGATAGTGATGATGATGGAGCTGTGAGACACGAGCGCAAGACGAATATCTAAGAGAAGTTTGATAGATGTGAGGGTAGACCTGAGGACTGTTGGTGTTAGAGAGGAGAATGCAGAAGATGAAAAAGGCCTGCGTGTCTGTTGACCCGTCATGGGACAAGCCAACAGATGAATTGAGCATCTATGAGTCATTTGCTAGTTAGACACGGTAAAAGTCAATGAACAGAATGAGCTTGTAACATTTCTTTTTTTCCTTTTCCAGCACAAACGATCTTCCCAAACATTGTACAAAATAAATCCTGCATCCACGGTCTGGATGAAAGCCTGATGATCTTCCGGAAATGATGATGATATACATCAAAGCTGAAGATGGGCGAAATATGTCTTCAACATACAGTAGGTTGAAAGGTTGAGCCCAAGATGGCAGAAATGAGTAAAATATGAGGCAGTCAGAGGTCAGTCATTTGGGAACTCATCAGAGAAGAGTCGCTACTACATGTCACCTCCTTGGCGAGTTCTTACAGGCAGGTGAGGCAGAGCGTGAGTTAGCTGGTGGGGCTGCGTCTCCCTGTTTTAGGCCCTTGCTCTCGTTACACTCAACATTGACGTGCTTCCATTGGCCGAAGCAGGTACCGTGAGTTAAGTTACAAGCAAGTAAATACGATATGGTGGACAGCGGTCATCACTTGAACACTGGAAATTGATTTTCAAAGATATAAGTGCATCGATTCAAATCTTTCCACATGGAAATAGATCGTGCTTGAATCGTATCCACCCCCCCCCCCCCCCACCCCCATGTATTGAGATGCGTTTCCAATCGTCTTTCATTGGAGAGATGTATACAGCTAAATAAAAACAGCTGAATGTTGAATGACACAAGTTGCATTGCACTTCACTTCAACTCTGCATCCACACCAGGACAATGCCAGATCATTTCTTTGTTTGGGCAATCTGCTGTGCTGCATCCTGTCTTGTTCTTATACTGGACACTGAACCCTTGTTGGACTTTTTTTTTTTCATTTTGCTCCTTGTTTATTCCCACAAGTTCTCACATTTCCTGGTATCCCTTTTTACTCTCCTCATTCCTCTTTCAGTCACTTTTCATCTGTACTTGATGACTGCTGGTCGTAGTAGCACTTTGTTTATTGTCTTTTATTTATGTACTTTGTTGAATGCAAGTTTCCCTTTTCCTGAGTAGTGCTTTATTTTTTTTTTTATCAGTTTCTTATTTTGTACTTTGAAGACCAAAATCATCCCTGCATGTCAAGGTCATTTTTTATTTGTACTTATTTGTACAATTTAGACTTTGGCAGAGAGGTGCCCGTACGCTCTGCGTAAAAAGAGGAGGATGCTTATTTTCATGCTGAAGTGAGTTGAGTTGAGCGTGCAATTCGGAGACAAAGCATAGACTCTACGTTAGACTACCTAACACCAGATCTAAATGGGTACACAGGTGGTGTTATGTGATGTCGGTGTCTTTGAGCAAGGCGCAGGCAGATAGATTCGGCGCTCCACGGATGTGTGTGACTGTAACGTTATCCTATTTCATGCAGAAATATGACCACAGCATGGGACAATCCCACCCAATCATTGGAGAAATCAGTTCACTGAAAGAATTCTAACCACCATCTTAAAAATATGGTCACCTCCGTGACCGCACAGCACAACTAATAGGGTGGGGCTACAGTTTGTCTAGGTACTCTTGGGCAAACACCGCGACGACCATAATGGCGACCAGAATGCTAATTAGTCGTGAATTTGGCAGGTTAAAATTCAAGACCAAGGTTAACTGTTTCCCGACGGCATCCATCTTAGTTTTTCAACTCAACCGGAATGTCGTCAACTTGGATGCCTCCAAGCTATGACTCACAAGGTCAATGGAAACCGCATCAATCAAACTACGTGCGGTCGTGGTGCCTTGCTGCTGGAAATAGTCTCTGAAAAGCATTTTAAACATTAATCCCACTCATCAGCGTGATGAAAGAACAAAAGGCTCTTGTATGCAGCACGTAACAATGTGAACATTCAACAGACAATACGGCTGATGATTCGGGTGTGCTTGTATGTCCAGGTGAAGGCTGATGAAAGCTTCACATCTGAAGGACGGTCAGCATACGAGGCGAGGAAGGCGCGGTATCAAAGGGAGTCCAATTACTCTTGGGAGATGGAACACCAGCATTCCTCGGCTCGACAGAGGCCTCCTTTTATCTAACTCTGCAAGCGCTGAGCGGCATGCCATGAGAGAAATACATTTTTAATCCATCCTCAGTCTTTTTAAGGAATTCCTGCATCGTCAATCACATGTTTTTATGAGTTGGTGCCAGCAGGAACGGATCCAAGGACAAAACAAAGACATGGCGCCAAGGCATTGGACGATCACGGCTGAATGGATGCGCGGAGAAAAGTGTGAGGTGTATGATGAAAATGAAAAAGGCTGTCGAGATGAGAAAAGAGAGATGGAAAAGCCTCATCGGTTTTTGCTCTCCTTCTTGTCTCACCGTGCTATAAAGGAAAGATGAAATGAGAGCGCTGTCGGGTGAAAAATAGAAGCTTTACTTGCCTCCTGTAATGGAACGAGGAGGGAGATAGAATGACGTACATCATTTTTTTCCTCCTGAAAAAGCTGTTGACTGTCAAGAGAACAAAAGCATTTGGAGTCACTATTACACAGGCTGAGCCTGTCAAAGGCTAAGAGGCCTTCGCCGGAGCTTTTAGCAGCGTATGCCTCTTTTTTTCTCGCCTTCATTGGGAATGTGACACGTGACAATTTGTACCAGAGAAAAACTTATAGAAACCCGTCGTTAAGGTGTACGTCTGTACACAGTAGACTGTACATTGAGTAGCAAAAGCACCAATACAGCATACGAAAGAAAAAGCCTTGACTTCTGCACATTGAAACGCCTCATGTAAAATTGACAAATTAAAAAAAAACACCCACGGTTTGCATAGTCCTACTGAAGCAATCAGGCCTACAAAACAGATTATGAAGCATAAATCCCTGTCGTTATCACATTTTGGATTGGAAGTCGGCCTCATGAACTATGCGGGGAAATGTCGAAAAGCAGTCATTGTCGAAGCAATTCACCGAGGAAACATATAGGGGACAACGTGGGCCGGATGAGTCTTGAGCCCCACACGGTGAGAGAAAGAAATGGTTTCATATTGCATGCCGAACCACACAGTCTTCCTCTCACTCAACACACACACACACACAGTCAGACATCACAGCCTCACACCCAGCTCGCCCATAAAAGTGAAAATGAACGCCGACACCTCCTGTGGTGGGAGCAGAACAAGTGAGTGGGAAAGGAGATGAACAAACAAAGGAACTGACTGGGGACCAAGTATAGGACAGGATGCAAAGATCCTGATCGGAATCCAACATGCGAAAATACATTAGTCACCCTACGCAGTGGAACATAATATAGCAGCACACTTGTAAAGTCGCAATGTCATCATTACAAGTGAGACATTTTTTTTTTTACACGCACACACAGTCAAGCGTCACATAATGGGAGAGCACCGAGCGGCAAATTCCCAAAGTGTTTTGTCATTGTTCACAGAGTAAAGGTGGGTGTGTGTGAAATGTGAGCGAGGATCCGTGTGAGGCAAAGTGGCGTGCTGCGTTCTTGTTTTTGATTTTGGTTCAATAAGGTTGAGGAAATAGCTGGACATTTTGGTGGATGTAACGTGAAGGTTTGAATGTGAAACCTGAAAAGAAATGTGAATGTGGAAATGAGCTTTTCTACGAGCTGACATGCCAAAGTGAGAATAGATTACCTTAAGACGGGGGTCACCAGGTAGACCCCAAGGGCCACATGAGTTGTCTGCAGGCCTCTTCTAAAAATGTCTCAGCTGTGATAAGACATTCTGATTTCCTACGAATGTCGCCAAAGTGAACATTTGTAAATATGGTGTATAGAAAGTGTTGCGTATCGATTGATTTGTTTCCTATTGTTAAATCATTATTTAGGTGAGAAATCAAAAACATGATTCATGTCTTCACATACCTGCAGACCCATTGATCCATTATTTGTAACGCTTATCCTCGTGAGGGTCCCAGCTGTGCTGGAGCCTGTCCCAGCCTCATTGGGGCAGTAGGCGAGGCACACCCTGAACCGGGCGCCAGCCAATCGCAGGGCACAGGCGAACAACCATTCGCCCTCACAATCACACCTGGGGACAAATTAGAGTGTTGCATTAACCTGCCATGCATGTTTTCAGAATGCGGAAGGGAGCCGGAGTACCCGGAGAAAACCAACATAATGCACGGGGAGAACTTGCAAACTCCACACAGGAGCCGCAATCGAACTCTGCACCTCCTAACTGTGAGGTCGACCTGCTAACCAGTCACCCACCGCACTGCCTGTGCCGACATCATTCTGGCTGGCTGCTTCGTAGGTGCTTAGAGGAAATAACATGGCAGATTTCCTAATTTGATTGTCAGAATTCAATAATTCAGTCATTAAAAAGTATTACATTGATAATATAACACACACACACACACAAGAAAAAAAAAACATTGAGAAAAAAGTAATATTATGAGCAAACAGGTGCTGTTACCTGCCTTAAGATGTCGACGTTGAGGAGTTGCACTGAGTGCAAGTTTCACAAACAATCCAACTGACGATGTTTTGGCACATTGTGTGTTTTTGCTAATTGAGATTGTGTGATAAATAAACGGTTGGGCAGGTAAGCCAGTGACCGGAGACTGAAATTTGAAGTTCATTCATGAGGATAATTTCATTTTCAGAATACTACAACTTTGTAATTGTCACATTTCTTTTTTCACAATGTGAACTTAATGCTACTTTGTCCACTTGCGTGCAACGCGAGTACAGCGGCATGCTAAGCGCCGTTGCTGCCTCGGACTTGAGCACAAGGCTGACGCCGCTTCAAAACGGATTGTTGATGGTCGGGGTGGACGGAGGCGTGCGTGGTGACATTTTTCTGCTCGATGCCTTAGTCTAGTTTATTGTCCATCCAAAGACATTTGTGTGTCTATTTGAATTTTTTTGGTCGATGGTGGAGTTGTCAGGGTCCACTCAAGGTCGCAGACATTCGCCACCGATCGTAACGGTTGATCTTGTTGCAAAGACATTTTGAACACAAGAAAAACGGTTCATGACCGTTAAAACGGTTTGGGAATGTCTGGCAAACATCTTTGCAACATTGTACAAACCCCGCAAAAAAATAAATAAATAAATAAAAATTCACGTGTACATGAGTGTGCAAACCTTCAGCGCTCACTGAGATAAGGTGGATGCCGAGGGCAACCGCCCACGCACCTCTGCACGTTCCTGTGGAGACTATTCTTTGAGCAGAGAACGAGTCAGTTTCTATAAAAAAAAGTTTTATTGATTTATTAACAACTATACATTTCTTCCCAGTGCTGACAGCGTTTGCTACATACTTTGGTGTGATGCCGTGGGAAGTGCAATGCCCCCACACCTCCCCCCACCCCTTTTGTTTTCTGTAGGAAAGGCCGACGTTGTCAGAAGCACAGTGTAAAAACCAGACTGATTCACTTAAGTGTTCATGGCAACATAAACAACACTTGATTTCGTCTTTCACGTATTTCTGCCTCCCGCGGCTTCATGGACAGGCACTGATCATTTCCTCAAGGACTGAAAGGTAGAGACGACCATGACCTCCCAGGCATGACAGACCAAACACATTCGAGCAATATTAATGCGATTTGACAAAAGAAAAGGGGCAGACTGATTCCAATGGCTTCGATTTAACTCTTTGACATTAGCCAAAAGTTAAGAAAGCAATGGTGCAATTCTGCATCCCTCGTTACGTGGAATTAGCTAAAAGCACATTGTCATTAAGTTCATGGCTGCTGCAGTGCTTCTGCTGCCAACTGAGGTCCAAGGGTTCGGCTATACATTGAACTCCCTCAGTCTCTTTTCTCTCTTTTTTTTTTTTTGGATCTATTTCTTGCTGGGTCCTACCGTGGCCCAACTGAGTCAGTGGTTCCACAATGTAGATCAGATGACATTATCTCACAAGAGCACTGAGCACAAAGGCCATTCAAATGTTCCGCAACGTCCTAGTTTACGGTGTCCTGCTTCTCGGCATCTTGTTGAAAAGGTCAACCCACAGAATGTGCTTTAAGGAAACAAAAAAGGTGAGTTACGGTTCAAAAGTTCTAATCTATGATTTGCGCTCACGTATGAAGTAAGACGGTGAGGGCCAAAACCATACCACAAGTACATCCAGGACATGAAAATATATATAAGTTTTATAATATATATATATATAAAATGTATTTGTATTTAATCCAATATGTACACTTTTCACAAGACATTTGTGGACCATGGTTCTCAGGGCTGAAGCACTGCTTCAGTGGGTTTTGCTCAAATAGCTGAAAAATAAGAAATTCAAAAGAAAATAAGACACAAAAATGTGAAACCCTCTGACAAAAGGGCGGCACGCTGTCAAAATCAGCTTCCCTGTAGCGGATGTCGTCAGGGGTGGATAAAAGTCTTGTGGTCCACTTTTCAAATCGATGGCAGGGTCAGCGACAAGAGTAGTCTCAGTAGAAGTGCGAAAGTAGAGTGAGAGTGTCTCTAGTAGATGACCTCATAGACCGTGGCCTTCTTGTCACCAGAACCCGTCACGATGTATTTGTCGTCCGCTGAGATGTCACAGCTTAGGACCGACGACGACTCTTTGGACTGCACAAATAAAGCAAAGTCAGGTTGAGCACTCCTATTGGATATACATGAACCCCATTGAACCGGATACTACTCAAACGAGTACCTTCTGGGATGAATTTTTGCTAATACAGTGAAACTCCTCTAAAATGAAAACTACATGGGCGAAAATACCCCCTAGTGTGAAAAAATATTCATGCATTAACACCAGTCCCACTCTCCTGCCCCCCATACAACGAAAAAAAACCCTGTTGCATTATACGAAATCTTTTTCTCTGCTCTTGCCTCGTGACGAGATTCACTACAATGAAGCTTAATCCAACAGTGACCTCTACTGCTTCGTTCGGAAACGGCAACAGCAACCACCACACTGGTTTACACATGCACAGTAGTCCAGGAAATACTTGTTATTGTTAGATTCAAATGCAGCATGAACGTTGCATTGCTAAAATGGCTACAAAACGGATCTTTGGATGTCAACAGCTAAGACAAGAAGCTGTCTGATGCTGGAAGAGAGGGTGAAAGTGATCAAAATGAAAGACGGAGGAAGCAAAATAAAAGACATTATCCAAGAAATTGATTTAAGTGAAAGTGAATGCTGATCGTAAATTTCAAAATTTCTCTTTTTTTCTTTCTACACTGACTATATGAAGTATACATACGTTTGTGTGTGCATGTAAACATACGTTTGTGTGTGTGTGTTTACATCCGAGATCAAATTTGCTATAGTGAAAAACCCCCTGTTGTGAAAAATTTCTTGCTGCAAACATGATTTCATTGTAGAGGAGTTTCACTGTAGAAAAACACTGTGTGCAATGAAAAAGGGGGAAGGAAGAAAGAAACCAGCGATAGTAGCAGTAGGAGATGCTTCTGGCTTTCTTGAAATGAACAAGGACATCTGAGTTGCGCAACATGTTCTGCTCGTCAATGTGCATCGTCTGGTGTTAATACCGTACCTGGAATATGCTGGCGCCATAGGGAGTCCTCCAGGCATTCAGCAGATTGTCCTTCCCCGTGCTTACAAACCATTTACCTGACAACACAGAATCGTCTTCTTCAGAAAATAATCTGCAGTCTCCACAAACCAACTGGTTGGAGCATTTTCTACAATGGTAACATTTAGGCCGTGGCACCCACAACTGGAGCCAGGAGGCAAATGCATAATGACTTTATCCATCAATGGCCATCAAAGCTAATTGGGGAAAGTAGTACAACATAAACTATCAGGGAAAAAAAAAAATCTCATAATGGGGTCCCGCACTATTTCCGCTCAGATAATTATTTAAATCAGCTTCTGACTAATTACCCAAATGACTAGTTGGCTAATGGTGTAATTGATGGCACCCAGAGCCCAGAAGAAGCACCATTTCAACTAACCGGCTGTGTCGTGGCGAAAATGCAACACTGTGCTGGAGGAGGGCTTAGAGCAGAAATAAATACTTCGGTTTGGGGGTGAAATGTTAAGCGATAGCAAAATCTCATTTGTCTGCTCTGGAACTTCAGTTTTACAGCAACACTCTGACAGGCGGGGAGGGATCTGAAGCAGAGGCAATTTTCTCTAAATAGGCATGTTTGGAAAGGAAAAGGGGAAAGAAAAAAAAAAAACAACTGTCCACATAATTGTCACAGGCATCTACAACAACAGAGCAGATTTTTTTTTTTTTTTTTTTTACAAAATAATGCTACTATGCATTACATAACGTGTAAAACCAAGATTTGCTCGGCCATACAAATCCTTGGCCTCAGGTCAAAGATCTGCTGCTTTTAATGTAATACTCTACATTACACTTTGCCATGAAAAGAAAAAAAAAACATCCCGGCCTCCAATGATAATAAAGTTGCAATCCTGAGATAAGTAGACATATACGAATACCTGCAAAAAGATTCTGGGTGTGTCTACATGAAGTCTTCCACAAAAAAGGGGTACATATATTCCAAAAAACAAATCCAGTTTTCTCAATCTTCATTACTACCAGTTGAGAACATTATCGGTTCTTCAGAACGGGATCACCTTTGATGACCCAGTGCTCTCTCTCATCTCCCTGGTATTTTGCATGCTTTTCAGCATGTCTGGTTGAGGAATGACATCTAATTTCTTGAGCACATTCCATCTCCTGTTTATCTTGAAATTGTTTGTTCTCATTGCCAACCTCTCTCTTCACGGCAGGTTTTGAAAAAGACAAGCCTGGGAGTGGGGAACTTCAGAATTACGTTTCGCTGAAAGCTGTCACGAGCCTAAGCTCTGTTAGCCCAGAGGTGACACACACACACACGCACACACACACACTCGCTGCCCGGGCAACAATACGGCAAAAAACATGGGGGCCACGGTAACAATTAATTTCGAGGTCAATATCATGTTGCAAGACCATCGGAGATCCCCCCCAGGTGGCGAGTTTGAGACCCCAAGCTTAAGACAATATTGGACAAAGAAACGAACTGACAATTCTAGTTCCAGCAAGTCCTTGCACAGCTGACCCCCCTCCTAAATAAGAGATCTTTCATGTGGAAAAATGCCTGAAACAAATTTCTTACCACAGTAGGCGAACTTGAGCGAGAGGACACAGCTTTCGTGCAGATGTAGCTGGTACTTGTCAGGCTTTGTGTGGTGCAACACCTCCACATTGCTGCTCTCCATGCCCACAGCCAGCCATTCTCCAGTGGGACAGTAGCCTAAAGAGAAGATCTGGAAACGAAGGCCAACCAAAGAGCTGACTACGGAACCTTGCACAACTTTCAAGTCAGAATGTTGAATGTTGGCTTTGAATTAAAACAAAGGCAATGTGAATGCCTCCGTTTAGGTATGTCGTCTTTACTTGTGAGGTAAAGTCATGCTGCTGAAGCTGCCGCCCTTCTCTCAAATCCCAGGAGCGGACTGTGTTGTCTAGGCCTCCGGTCCAGAGCTTGGTCCCATCATGCGAGATGTCGATACAGCTGGCTCCATCCGTGTGGCCCTGGAACTGCCTGCAATAAGACATTAAGTCATGATTCCGTGAGGGCTGCGAATCCTCTTGGAGCTGGACATTTTTATTGACGTGTCGGAGGACTTACCTGACGAGGGTCTGATTATGGAGGTCCCACACAGCGATGTTACCATCCGAGCAGCAGGAAAAGCAGACCTTTGCGTCGGGGCTGATGGCCAGCGCGTAGCAGGCTGGGGCAGAAGAAGTAAGCTCCGCCTTGATGCGTGGCGTCTGCGATGCCAGGTCCCAGATGGTCAGCGTGCTGGCTTCGCCACCCACGATCAGGGTGCGGCCATCGGGCAACAGCTTGCAGGAGCGGATGTAATTGTCCCTGTTCTGAAGCACAAATGAGAGGTGAGCATTGTGCAGATAAATGGAGAACTCCTCGAACCCCCCCCCCCTCCCCACACTAAGAAAAATGCACAAAGATCTCCAATTTCAAGTCTGTGTGGTGTAACAATGATTTGTACGGACTTCATCCCCTCAATTGGCATTTTTACAACAAGTGCAATTTTGGGAAAAAAAAAAAACACTTCGTCCCTCATGATAAAGTGAAGATGAAGGTGTCAGCTTGACCACGAGATACAGGGAAGGCGTTTAGGGCAAGTCAGGAGTGTGAACGCTCTCAGCCGAATTAAAACAACACACTGACGACTTGATAAGCGCCAATTGCACTCCCGATGCACCTCAAGGGTGTTTGCGGCCATATGAAGAGGACGAAGCCACAGTATCAAAATGAGAAAAGGGAGGCAGATGGGGGGAAGAAATGCACTCGGTAATGGCAGACAAGGTCAACCAATCAGAACATCTTTAGTCAGCAGGATTTTTTTTTTTTTTATCCCCGCAGCAAAGGATTATTTCAGCATAGCGCAGCACAGCACAGCCAGACACTGCCAAATTACTCACATTTCAGTCCCAGTGGGATGTGGGGTTAAGCTACAATGGGATGTGGAATGGGACTCAGGCAATGAGCTGTCATACAGCGAGTATATAATGTCCTGGCAAAAAGGCATTCTGCCATGACCATGTAAGAAACAATGACAACCAATTACCAGACAGTCAAGTTGGGACACGGGGCTCTTGCTGCCTGGTTGGCTGATGTCCCAGATCTTCACGCAGCCCTTGCCACCTGTGTAGACGTGACGAGTGGGGTTGCTGATGGTGACAGCGCACACAACTTCCCCGTGGCTCAGCGTGTTGATCTGACGAGCGTGCCGCGGGATGCCCGGGCCTATCAATGCGTCTGGGGGGAAGGGCACAGGCTGCATCTGACCATCCGCACTCACATGAAAAGAATATGCCCTGCAGAGAAGCCAGAAGCAGCGAGGAGATCAATTTGAGAAACGTACGTCTCTTGTCAGAGTGGCTTTGTCATTTTGACACAGGGTGCTGAAAAATATACCACCGACAGTCATGTTATCCTTTCCCCCTTGTGATACCAGTCAAGTGAAAAGAATGTACATTTTCAACAAGCCAATATGCTATGCTATTGTAACATTCATGATCAGTTCAAAATGTATTCAAGTTGAACTGCGAGAGTGAGCTCTACCGGCAATCCGTCAACACACTGACAATGGGGCAAGGAAGGGGAAAAAAAAAAAAAGATTGATTTCCATTTTAAGTTTGCCATAAATCAAATTGATAGTAAGCGGTAGTTACAACCACAGATGCTTTTCACCTCAAGACATTTAGCTCAGTCTGTTATTCACCGAAAGCAACATGACACCGTCGTCAAATACTCACGGTTTTCCTCCTGAAATGGAAGGCAGGCTGGTTGGCAGGCCTGGCGCTCTCATGTGGGGATGAGGGTCAAACCCCGCCTGCATAAACAAGTGGAGTAAAGCATTCAAAACAAATGACAAACTGCCGTTATAAGTTGGGCTATTCAAATATTCACGTGGAAAATGGTGTCGTCTTTCATCATTCACAGGAAAGCCCTACGCGCTTGTTTTCTAGGCAAATCCCTTGAAAAGCATAGGTTCTCCTCGATGTGCGAACGGAGAAGCTTTACACAAGATAACACAACATCCCACTTGGTAATACTAATGAAAACCTGGGAGATTTTCAAACATGAGATTCGTTTGGGGGGAAAGTGCCTTTTTTAAGCCTTTAGAATGCCAACTAGTGAACATCAAAGTAATGGGATCTTGGAAGTCTTTGTGCTTTTTCATTATGTACACAAAGCTGTAGCCAGGGGAGCAGAGATATTCACAAAGAGTTCTGGAAATACAGAATGAATACTTCAGTTTCTCCAAGACATTTTGCATACAGATCGTACAACTTGAAGAGAGGAGGGTTAATTCATGCCAACGCTGATCAATGCTCACGCCACATGATGAGGCTGACGTATACAAAATGTGGGAGGGACGTGCGCAAAATCGGCAACTTTTCGCAAATTCAATATTCAAACCACAATATTTACAATTGGTGAGCGTCCATAAGCAGCAGCAGCGGCAGCCGCTGCACTCATCTGAGGTGAAATCAGACCGGGATAGACACCCGGGCTGGTCAGGGATCCATTCATCTCATGATGGCCCATCATGGCAAAGGGGGTGGCGTAGGAACCCGCAATAGACAGCGGTGTGCGAAGGGCAGGGGCCGCTGTCGATGAGGAAAAGGACATTTTAGGGGATTACAAAAACATCTTTCATGACTTTGAGTGCGGGTTGGTGAAGGTCTTGATTTTGCAAACTTTGAGAGGAACAAAAAAAAACTGCCGGACTTTCAATTTTGCTCCATCATCGGTTAACTTTTTTTTTTTTCTGTCCTGAAGTGCACTTTGTGTCTAGCAAAACAGCCGATGTCTTAATGCTCTCAAGTTAGTTAGTCGGCAGGAGATATTTCATGCTGTAATATTGGTAGGAAAAACCAATCCATGCGGCAACATTCTAAAACATATTGGCAGTTTTGTTCATTGATTCCATTCAGGCATCCAAAATAAGATTGCAGCAGTTCTGGGGTGATGAGGGCGATTATTACCTAACGCCTCCATGCCAGGCGGTTTGCCCATAGTGAGAGGCCTCAACCCAGGAGTGGTGCTTGTTCCTGGTGTGGGGGCCTCGTTTCTGGGCGTAGGTGTGTTGGACTTCAGGCTTGGTGTCGATGACTTATCATTCTAAAACAACAAGCAATTGTTTTGTACATTTTTCGTTGTTGTTAGGCTTAAAGTCAAAGCGTTGTCAGAGACATCAGGGTTAAGAAAAAAGTCAGCAAAATGTTCAGTGTCCCCACATAACACCAGTTAGTTCCAAAAAAGAAAAAAAAAAAACAAATGGAGCTGAAAATAGTTCCATTCGCAAGGAAACGCTGAGTGGCAATCTGAGTGGATAGCTCAGGGTAATCCAATCCCACACTGGCACTTCATTACAGTCGTGGTTTAGTGGTTGGCGTAAGGGTCGAGGCGTAAACCTTTTTGCTCAGAGGTCAAGCTCGTTAAACATCGCTCGACAAGCTAGACGATGGCCCGAGCACTCCATCATGAAGCTTTTTCTTGCGTCCCCAATCAAGGGAAAAGAGGTGGGCTCCTCAGCCTGTTCAAACACATTAATGCGGGATGGAAGCTGGGTGTCGGGTCTGTGGACTCTAATTGGAGTGGAGCGGTTTATGTCAAACCAGTCGTGGTTACAATAAAAGAGAAGAAGGAAATGATGGCGGGAGAGAAGATGAGAAAAAACAAGGAAGTAAAATGGGTCATGTCTCAGTGTTATATATAGCCTCCGCGAGAAAGAAATGACCACTTACTGGCTAAGTCACGAAGGCGATTGAGAGGACTAAGCCACAGGGTCTGATTTCCAGTGTGCATCGACCCACTGCCCCTTCAAGGCCTTCATTGAAACGAGCTGCTAAGCCTCCTCCATACAAGGCCTTCCAAAAAGCCCAATTTATTGGGCAAATAGCTTCTAGCCTGTTAGTTAAAAGCTTTTGCCCCCCCTCTTTAAACCTTCTTATTTTTTTTTTTTTAATATACAGTATAAATGGCGCTTACTGCCATATGGGCGTGGTCCTTTGCTTTGGAAGATGGCGTGCTTCCTGAGGACGCCACTGAGGCGGGGCTATTGGGCGCAGGGTCTTTCTTCAGAACCCGTGATTTATCCAGGCCGTTCTCTGGAGGAGAGTGAGCAGGGCTCACGCGAGGGGTGGCTGGATCCTACAGCGTGAAACGAGACAGACGAGGAGTGAGACTAAGCACACAGACCGGGAGGAAAGCCACTGGCATGTACACGCAGGTCAAACAAACTGAGGGCCTCATGTGCAAACAAAGATAATATATAGATATATATACTCATGTGTGCTCAAACGCTCTCGTACACAAATACTCCTCATTCACCTGCTGCTCCCTTTTATCGTTGTCTTATTTTACGCCTGGACACCAAAAGAATGATAAACAAACGCATGCACACACAATCAACATTAGGACAGACATTTTGGCAACAGTGCGGGAGGTGTCGATTCCCCCACAAGCAGCTGTCTTTAGCAATGCTAACACTGCGGAATGTGGCTGGGCAGCATTGTCCCAACGCGGTCTTACCTCGTTGGAAACATCCACCACTAAGTCATCGCTCTTGTCTCCGTCACTGTCCTAAAATGAAGGCATGCCAAAGACACAATACAGTAAGGATACAATGGCTAAAAATAGTAGGATCATTCATATTAACCTGAGAAGCTAAGTTGGTGTTTTAGTTTGATTTTCTGTGATCAGCAGACTCTGTCCTGTTTTTATGTTGTTGGGGTTTTTTTTGGGGGGGGGTCTATGTTTGTTTCGTTTAAACTCACATTACAAAGTCCTGCTTTATTTATACTTACATTTTCTGAAACTACATTTCTCGTGCAGTATCTTAAAAAAAATCTAAATAAGTAAACGGAGTACGGAACACTTCAATGTTGGGATTGGGGTCATCCCAATTTCTTTTGATGGTGGCGCGGACACCCGCAGCGGCCCCTTGTTTTATGTTGAGAGGGAAGAAATTTCATATGTGCTGTATACACATACAGCACATTTGACAATAAAGTTGTAATCAATTCAATTCAATCCCTTCCTTAACTGCTGAATCAATACTTTTACCGAGAAATTTAGGAGTGGTCTCAACTTTGGATGAACATTTGAGATGATTCCAAGGCCGGGTGTGCTCTTCCTTTTGGCCACTTTACGACTGCCATTGAGCTGTTGTCAGTACCTTTTTTTTTTTTTTCCAAATGATGAAAGCAAAAAAAATAAAATAAAACCACTCACATATCTGTTCATGCTGTCCTTGTCGTCCACTTTACGTTTCTTGGGGTCAAGGCCATAATCTGACGAGCCGCGGTGCTTTTCACTTGCTGCCCGCAGGCTGTCTGATGGCGACACAGAATTATTCTGCCGACAAACAATAAAGAGATGCGTCGGTGTAAATTAAAAGCTCCAAAAATCCTCAATCTTTAATTATTCACATGAAAGAAAAAAAAACACCGGAGAACGCTAACTCAGCCTCTAGTCTGTCATCTTGCTCCATCTTGGCACTGACCGCAAATAAACGCACAAATTGACTCGTTAGTCAAGGAAAGTGCCAGATGTGAGGGACCAAGAAAGCACTGCTCTGCCAACTTCTAACCAACACTCTTACTAGAGTCTAGACAGGACTTGGGCTTCTATTCTTCAAAGCTGTGGCAATTATTGACTGAAACCAAGTGCACAGTGGCTCTGGACTGATTTGCCAGAAAAGAGCGGAAAGGACAGGACAGCCGAGGGACATGTTTGCGTTCACACATATCCATGGGTAATCCTCTTGCAGACACTGAAGTAAAGGCAAACATTCAGAAACATGCCTGAAGCAATTCAATAATTCAAATCAAAGAAAAATATGAGCAAAGACTGTTTATTACATACTGAAATACTTGCAGATTAACAACATGCATGTGCATGCAAATACAAAAATGCAAGTCGCCTTCTCATCCATCATCCAATAAAGCTAACTGCCTGAAGATCTGATTGCGTGCACTATGTCAGGTCAGAGACAAGTCCCTATAAAGGACTGACAGCAATGTTGATCAAAAATTAACCCAGTGGAAAGGTAAGGCTAAAAATGGCCACTAATTGAAAATGACAACAATGTGACAGCACAAAAGGGGGTGGGGGGGGGGGCGTCACCAATGGGGAAAATAAAATAAATTAGGCCAAAGAAAGAAGGAAGAGAGCAAAGAGCATAAACTGAAACTATTTTGGCAAGCGATGAGATCATAGCTATGTGGCAATGAGCTTCTCTGCACCAGTGGGAATGCCCTCATGAACTGGCACGCTCGAAGTAACTACAAATGGGATTTTTGTAGTCGTTTGGGCTCCGGTGCTCTGTGGAGGCATGGCCAAACACGCTGACAGGCAACAACGTAGGCTGAGGAGAGAACTCTGAGGGCAGGCCACAACTGAATGGCAGCGCAACAAACCGGTGCTTTCATCGGAAAAGAGGAATGAGCAAGAAAAGTGGTCTGGGGGGGAAAAGTCCCACTCAGGCCCAGTGGTGGTTTAAAAAGGCGGCCAATAACACCACAACTCTTTGCTTTTGCATGGGCCAGCACAGAGTTAAACTTCCTTCAACTAAGCACAATTCTGCAATTTCCAGTTTCCTGCATCTTGCATCAAAACATTTGTGCAATAACTGCTCGCTTGAGGCAAGGGGAGGGAGACAATGATCGATGGAATACAGCTTGTCTTTGTATGCAAGCCGGTGACCTTTAAAGGGCTGCTTGGACTCAATAACCGTGTACTTTCCAACTTGTCTGGTGTTGGATTACCAGAGACAACAGAATAGCAAACCTTGAAGCACGAGCGGGTGTGCACTCGAAAGAGGTGTGGCAAGATCACGTATACGCCGGCGCTGGTGGGTGCTTGTCACTACACAAGATGGAGGCATAGTTTGGGTTCCCTTCAGACATGAGTGGGCCCATTCAGAGAGGCCAGTCAATGGGAAAGTAATCTGTCCCATCCAACAGAGCGTTGCGCTCCAGTTATGCGAGCGCTACGAGGCAGTCCAATAAACAGAGGCTTTAACATGAGAGGATGAAGTTATAAAACGCCAACAGACAGGGGTAGCGAGCTTGGCTGGTGAACATTGTTCAGGAGACACGCATCCAAAAAAAAAATGAAGGCACACAAAGAAAAATGTCAGGGTGAAAGCAGTTGAAAGGGAGTCAGGTCGTGGGCAGCCTAAAATAAATCGAGCAGTCGCCAAGGAACGGAAAGAATAGAAGGCCAGTCAAAGTGGAGAAGAAATTAAAGAAGCTAGCTGCCTACTAATCCGCTCTGTCCGATTGGAGTCATTTTCCTCGAGGATTAGATGGCTTTCGACTTTATTTGGTTGGACTTCAATATTTGATTTCAGTCAGCGAATACCTTCATGCTAGAGCACTCGTATCCACAAAACGTGAGGTCTTACATGGCGAACATGGATTTCTAAGGATCTCCCGTCTCTGTAAGGTACACCTAATCACCGGCAAAGGCGGGACACACATGGGGCACAAGGTAAGAGTGGGAAGTCAACGTACCGTGCTCGACTCTCGTTCTTTCACAGGAAGAGCCAGAGGCGAATGAAACGATGAGGGGCCAGAAGAGAAAAAAATCAAAAAGCAAATTAGTATGGGTGTCACAACGTCTCCGTGCTTTCATCAGACAAAAGTAATACGCTATTCAGATCAAAGATTCATCTCATTTGTGATGTGATCAACTGCATGATTCATTATAATACTGGTGTCTAAGAACAAATTGTTTAAAACCACTCTAAATGATATTGAATACTTTTTTATGACTGGTTTGTAAATATTTGTTAATGCTTGGTGGGCCAGCGACAAATTGGTCTTTAAAATGTCTCTGGTTCTGGCTTCCTTGTGACATTTACAGCATGTTCAATTAACTGCACTGTATATCAACTGGCATTTTGGTGGGGGAGTGAGTGAGACAAGAGAGAGAGAGAGAGAGAGAGAGGGCGCTCCTCACCTCTGTGCTCCAGGTCGTGATGGTTCTTCTCATCCTTTACAGGCAGGTGCGCCTGGCTGCCAAGAGCACCAAGCGCAAGCAGACCAGAGCCAGCACCCGTCACAGGGGGGATGCCGGGTGGCTGTAAACCTGATGGGTGCGGGGGCAGCTGCACAGGTGGCCCGTGCGCTGCGTGGGAGAGGTGTTGGGCCTGTAGCTGCTGCTGCTGCAACAAATATAGGGAGGCGGGAGGGAAGACGAGAGGACAAGTGGGTCGGCTGGGAAGTGAATGCATGTACGACCGCACTGGACGCATGCATTAGCGCTGGCTTACACCAACATTTATTCCCAGGCCAAACCGATTAGGGATAATAGCGAGATGACAGCGACTGCCAACAGCTCATTCACTGAGAGGAAAGCAATTCATTTCCCTATTGTGGGCAAACACCATATCGTCTTTTCTTGCATATCATTTGCACGATTCAAGCCGCCAAGGAGAATGACAGGTGATGACATGTCCAGTTCAGCAAATTTGTTCTCAACTAAATAAATACACACTCGATACTGAACCAACAAAAGCACTGACACAAAAGGCCATTAGATAATGATTGGATGTGTTTTTCACATTCCTGGAGGGAGGGGAGGGGGGGGGGGTCTAAGATGTTGGAGTGCGTCTGACGGAATTTCATCTCACTGGTGACAGAGTTCAGTTCAAGGCTCTGTGAGGGCAAAGTACAGTTCTTTTAGACCGGGGGTCGGCAACACGCGGCTCCAGAGCCGCATGCGGCTCTTTAGTGACATCTAGTGGCTCCCTGGAGCTTTATAAAAAATGTTTGAAAATGGAAAAAGACTTTGATAGTAGGCTAATATAGCTCAAATAGATATAGCTAGATACCTGTTGCAGCTCCGAAAAAGGAGAGCTGTGGTGTTGGTTTTTAAAACGTATACTTTATGCTTTTAACAGTCTCAACAAACACAGACACGTCTGTGTCCGACTCCGTGCCTTCTCTTCTCTCTTCTCATTCAACTCGAGAGGCGTTCAAAGACAGCCTCCGAAAAACAGAAATTCATGATCACTTCACGAAGAAAAGCGAAAATAACGCACCAAAACAAAAAAAAAAAAATCAAGCGTTGTAAACACACAACAAAGGAATGAATAACAAACAACTCTGAGACAGTCGAGCCTCCTACATACATACAGCATGTGTTTCCTTCATTGTAAGTTTTATAGAAGGCTTTTATTTTTTTGCGGCTCCAGACATGTTTGTTTTTTTTGTCCTATATGGCTCTTTCAACATTTTGGGTTGCCGACCCCTGTTCTAGACCAAACCGTGCAGTCATGAGCCTCGCTTTGTGCTCAAGCACACAGTGAGGATGATGTCGCAGAAGCATTTGAAACAGAAACTTCTCCGAAATATTCAGATGCTCAAATGTCCAGATTCAAGTGCTCTCACACAAGCCACAACAAATTCATGCTCTTCATTTGGAAGTACGTTTGGAGTCTTCTGTCAACAAAGTTGTGTGGATTCTAAAACAATGAGAGCAAAATAATCTCCACTAAAACCCTCTTTTCAGCACAGCCATACAAATGCGACCCACAACCCCCAAGAGGCCTCAGATGTCTGTGTGTAAAAGGCAGTCGGGTTAAAGTGAGTCAACAGGCACGAGTTAAACAGCCACTCAGGCAAAGGGAAGCAAGTGCTCTAAAACAAGGTTAAATAACACTTAGCACATCCATCAACGACTGCGCACAAAAATCCTGACTGTTATTCTGATGCTAGATTGTATCTCAATGACATCATCCTTACATGCAATACGGGAAACAGACAAGAGAGTGCTCAGCACGCAGCGGCTCATTTAACTGATGGAAATTGTTGAATCGTATTCGGTTCGGTGTTGCGACGGGAACGTGGAACCATAATCGCAAATGAAAGCAACTGAGAGCCAGCAGCGCCAATTGATACCGTAAGCGTGCACGGGCTAAAGCACACACTCTTTCCCGTGAGGTATCGGGGACAAAACGTCAACAAAGGCGGCAAAAGTAGCGAGAGAGAATCAGTAGCTAACAAGAGGGTGGACGCGTGAGCATGAGATTGGGGCAGGGGCATCCCTATTCAGTCAGCCTAATGAGGAAAAGTGTGCAGGGATCGTTATCAAGAAGCCTCATTAGTAAAATGTGGTTGGGCAGACGAGTGAGGAAAAAGGCAAGAGAAGGAAGGGGGGGGGGGGAGAGACCGGGTAGAGGGAACTGAAATAAATTGCTTCCAATTCAATATTCATGGTTAAAGAGCTGGCTCCCTTTCAGTCTTATCTATTTTCATTATGCGTAAACGCCATTGCAGCCGAGGCAACTTGCACAGGAAAAAGGCAATTAAAGTTAACTAGGCGAAGCCGACTCCCTGCAGAACACAACTGTCAGCCAGAGCAAGCGTCAACACCAGCACCAACGCAAAGCAGCTGGCACCCTGGTGCAACAAGTGATCGTTGATCACCGCGTGACCTACCGGAAAACGCACCTGACTGATTACACAAATTAATGAGCAGCAAACGTTTATGCGGCTTATCCTTTCCATGACACCCCGGTAACACGTCCGTCTAACAAGATATCAACCACACGCTCAAATCGAGCATCATCCTAACCACTTCCCTTTCAAAAGCGATGCAGGTTATATAGATGGCAAGCAGTTTTAAACAGATGGCGCTTTGAGTAATTTCTGACCATGAAGGTTGGATAGAAACAGTGAGGCGGCTGCCGCTTCTGAAGGAACACAGAGGACAGGAAGAACAGATTCAGAGAGATGACAATCATGCATACAATGATACCATTACCAAGTATACCTCTACGTGCCTAGCACGACCCGGTTACCAAGAGTGGAAATGCCAACGCGCCATATGAAATCTCGCCTCGGGCGCCACATTGGCTTGGGCTGGCCCGGAACATGTGTAAGATCCCAATTTTGGAAAAAAGGAAAACAAAGCCATGCATTGTCAAACACTAAATGAGGCACGAGAAGTCTCGTGCTAAAGCAAGACACTGACAAGTAACATTCCTCATACATACAGTATGTACAACAGACAGACGCTGGTCATTGCAAGTAAAAATATTTACCTCCAGTTTGAATATGTTAAAATCTGCTGATAGGCTCAAATCCATACGGTTCGATTGGACGTTGGTGTTCCGATTTTTGAATGTCAAGTCCCACTCTCTTTCGGCAGAGACATTGATTACCTGCCACGTCGGCTACCAAATAATAAGGCTTTTCTTTCCTCTCCCTGTGTTCTGTCGGTTCCGACCCATCTGTAATTAAAGAAAGGTCATTCCTGTTGCTGAGAGGCTGACAGGCTGACCTCTTTCAAGGGGAAATAGGAAGTAATTATCTTTAGAACCGGGGGTTGTGCTCGGGGCTCATTTAGTTTAATCGAATTTCACTATCCACCTCTCATTAGGCTTGACCCTCCCCACCCCCACCCCCATCCCACCTGCGCCCTCGCCAATGGGACAAGCTAACCACTGACTAACCTCTGCTACAGAGAAGACTAATCAAAAGGGTCACTTTAACATCTGGGTCCAAGCTGGCTATTGGTAAGCGTCTTGTGCTTAAACGAAAGCAGATGGAGGACCAAATAAGCAAAAGGTCTAGTTGGCTCGAGAGCAATGTTGGCTTGTAACTATTAAAAGGCCAATTACTGGTTTTTAAAGTGCACTTAGATTTCTGCCCTTGAATCAGAAAGAGGAAAATACAAAATTGAAATGAGGCCCCAAAGATGGTCAAAGCAGACAGAACGTTTGGCTCGGAAATAGCATCAACTGTGATTTCACCGTACGTCCTGACCTAAAGACTCCATTAGCTTACTGCCGAGGCAAGTCTCTTCATTGGAACTTTAAATTTAATCAAGGGACAGCAATGAAAAACAATCTAAATTGATATATCATCCCTCCTGGAGGCCAGTAAATCGTACGTAACCGTACGTTGACTCTGTCTTGCAGAACCAAATTGAAGGGAATAAATGAGCATCGCTTCCAAAACATTATGAATTATAGTAAAAACAAATAATAATAAACATGCCACAACACTGAAATCAGGGGCAAGTCCGCACACCTACAGAGGAACTTGTTATTTGCGTCCAGTCTGAGTGTTCAAAATCTACAGGTTGATGGCAAAGCCGAATTAAAACGACGTCAACGAAGACGACTTCCCCCCTCATGTTTTCTTCCTGAATTTGTTGCCCTTTCCCTGTTTGTCTCCCACGTATACTGAAACTGAAACTCTGGCCAATTGAACCGAAGCACACGAAGGTGAAAGAAACCTCCCAACATAATGTAGCATGCTGGGATATCATCAGTATTTGACCGTGGTCTAGGGTGCCAACACTCCTCTCGACGTGCAGGTTTGCCCCCGTCCTCAGGTGAAATAAAGAAAGAAGAGGGGGTATACACACAGTGAGAGGCAGATTGGGAAGTCCACGTACCCCGATGATAGCATTCAGCTCAGTCATCGTCACCTGTTTAGCTCGCTCAACAGCTTGAGCAACCTGCTGTTGGTGCTAGAGGAAACACATCAGGAAGGAAAAGCAATTATTTACACTTCCAAACAGCATTTTAAATTGGCCCCCAAAAGAAAACGCTAATCTGGTATAAATGACTGTTGGCTCCATGGTTTTGAATTTCAAGCTTGGTCATTCCCATTATGGAGGCGTATGGACATAAGTCGAGACAGTTGAGCCCGCAAAGTCCTGGCGACTCTCGGAGATGGGCCTGAAGTCTAAATTGAATTGTGTTTGACTTTGGAGCTTCCACTGCACTTTTTGTACTTTGGGGAAAATGATGAGTGAACATTTCGCACTTCAGTTGCCTCTTGCTGCAGTGACACTTACCTCTTGGGACAAGAATGGCATTATCTGAGCCAGGATTGCATTGAGACGTTTCGCAATTTCAGTCTATGGGAAGAAGGGGACAAAATATTACTTATGTGGCAGTCTGGATGAACGGCAGACAGTGAGCAAAGGAAAGACATGAATGAAGCAACCGAACAGGACAATATGGCAAAATGAGGCATATGTTACGTCCATACACAAACAAATGTTTTCAAGGTTCAGTTGGATAGACCCCTTCACTAAATTGGGTCCGCCACAAAACATATTTACGCCCCACTCTCTACTGCCACCATTAGACTCAGCCCTTATATCATTAGCAGGCTGAAATATGCTAATAACGTCTGGCTGGATGAAACTAACGAGGTCCATGCTTCATAATTACTGCCCATGGGGAGCTTGGGGCAGGCTGAAGCAGTCATCTTAAGCCTCGGACGCTATCTATCAGAGGCATCTTTGGTATCGACCAGATTATTAGCTGGGAGAGCAAGACGATACTGCAGGGTCTCATGCACATCGAGTACTTTTCAGTGCTGCATTTGGATAAATGGATGCTTCGGTGCCTGCCTACAGATGTTCCTTGAAGGCTAATTGAGCTTTTTAACCTTTTTAAAAGTGTACTTTCCAGAGACTGAGGAGGGGATGAAGCCGAGCAGAAAAGCTTAAGGAGGAGCAGCGAAGACTGGTGACGTGAAATGCTTTGATTTGACGCCAAGGTAATGCGGTTTGACTGAAGCAAGGCAGGCGAACTAATTGATTCGGAGAGATTAGGGGTGGAAGCCCAGCAGGTGTGTGTGCTGCATTCCACTCATTTTCAACCTTAGACTTGTTTGACTGTGAAAGTGGATAGGAGGAGACAGGAGGTGCCACTGGCCTTTTTCCACAACCCTTTGTGTCACTCCGTTGATTTTGCAGCGCACTACAGGAGAGGGAAGCCAAGCAAGGAATCATCTCTGTGTCTGTCTGACCTGGCTCACTGTTGTCTCTCAACATCCAGCCACCTTCATCCCGCCAATACCCAGTCACAGCCTTCCTTGTTCATCTCCACGACACACTACCTCCCCCTTCCTCCGTTTCCTCACGTAACATGCCCCCC
>CAAKHF010009380.1:35190-51035 GCA_901007745.1 Hippocampus kuda
TTAACTCATTTACCCCGAAGCGTCTCGCTCCTTTCCTGTCTCTTTCCCCACTTGAACCCTCTTTGTTTTGCACACCACTGCCAGCATGAAGACGGATCAACCACCTGCACATTTCTTGCGGTGCCGAAGCAACAACAACACTCAAAAGAGGAGGGAGCGGTGACAACGAGCTGCTTGATAAAAAAAAAAAAAAAAAAACCCTAAACACGCCCACAAAAAGCACGATAGCGGACCTTGGGGTTACCCTTGCAATGATGCCATGAACCTGCTCGATTGGAAGGCCACGACGGCTCCATACCTCCCCTCTCACTCCCTCCGACTGTCACACAGTCCTATTGCACCGCTAATGGCACCGGGGCCATCATTCACTTCGGATGTGGAAGCTCTGAGCAAAATATGGCAGGAAACCGAGTGCAATCATCAAATGCAAGTGAATGAAAATGAAATGATTGAGCAGACACCTGATGAGACAATAGTTTCACAGCAATGAAGGCTGCAGAGTTAACGACATCCAAAATTATTTCAAGCCTATGACAATGCTGATTAAACTATGATGATCAAATATCCTGCGGCTGGGGTTTTAATTTCGGATGAAATGGGATCAACAAAGTCTTACCACTCATCTTACCAAATCTTAACCTCTGAAACAAAGACAGTATCCCGTCTTCAAAGGACGCTGCTCTTGCAGTCGAGATGCAATGTCGACCTCTGTACAGTGTTAGTAACAGCAAAGGTTGCATATTGAAAATAATCCCCATTATGCTTTGGACTGTGACTTTTCCCCACAACTGAAAAACACAACAGACCACGAAGTCACTTTGGGTCTGAAATGTGGTCACTATCTCAGGACTTTCACATATCCGATTCCATCTGCTCATTTTACTCAGCCTGGCTGTTGCATGAAAGTACTCTTGTACTAATCAGGGTTCTCCTTCTCATCTTTAGCAGCAGTAGCCGGCAGCAGGATGCCCGGTGCACGGTGGCAGCTAAACTAATGAGCTTTTTGTTCAGCTGGAACAAGGCAGGCAAGGGAGGAAGATTACAATACAGAGACGTGCGCGTGCACACTCACACACACGCACACACACCAGAGCGTTCAGAGGGGACACTAAAACACATCCTCTCAGACAGTCTGCCAAATACTTCACTTTAATCTTATCAAACCATCCCCATCAGGCAGCGTGCCCTTCATGTTGTTGTTTAGCCTGTCAGCATTTTCACGACAGAAAGCCAGTATGTGTGCCTCCTGAAGGCATTTCCAGATGAGGGTAGGAACTAAGGTCATGTGCGTGTGTGTATTCCACAAAGACCGGAGGGACAACAAGATTGTTTTGGCTAAACACAGACGGGGGTGATATGGCTACATACCTGTTTGTGCATCTCAATATTGAGCCCGTAGGACATCTCGTAGTACTGCAGGCCAAAGAGAAGACAAAGCATTAGAACGTCCTGACGGTCGAGGCTGTGTGCGTCATCTTCAACAAAATATATATATAGCGCAGGTGAATTATAAATACTGCACTAAATTGTACTCATGAATGAGAACCTCATGCGTTCTGGATGCAGTCTGGTCGGTTCTTGGCGGGTGTGACCAATGCGCTGCAGCCCGAGTTCAACATAGGAGCATGTTCACAATACCAAAATGCTTACGGAATATTGCACTCTCAATATTGTAAAGGTGACAGAGCATGATGCCGGAATGGAGCTTCTACTTGAGCCTTTGCAGCATGCTGGCAATAATTCAACTGCTGTTTCTCATGTAGTGAGTTCTAAAATGGTTCTGACTGACAAAACAATCATCATTTTATCATGTGACTAAAGTGTAGCGTGTAGTAGAGAGGTGCGTAGTATAGACTAGGACTGCACAATTATCGCAAAAATATCAGCGTGATAATGGCCCGTGCAATATGCATATAGCACAGACGTGCGGTCACTTTCATATGGAATTACAGGTAGCGATGATGCTTTTTTTATCAGGCTGAGCCAATCAGAAACAACCTGAAAAGCCCACCGCCACCCAACAGAAGAACAGGATCGAAGAACACACACACTAGAAAATGTGAGGGGGAAAAAAGTTATTACAATGAATTAGCTCAGGGGGGGATTGGGACCCCACCGTCCAACCGCGGGAATGCACATTGACACTGCTCAGTGCGACAGAAATGCCCAAATTGTACACCCACACCACCTCGCCATTTTGCGCCGTTGAATGATTGCTGCACACTCTTCGCGACATCTGCGCTACCTGCGAGCTGCGGCTGGATAACTAACGTGGCTAAACATGATGCGAAGGCCAAAGTTTGCTTTGCATCTGGCGTCTACCTAGCATGAAGTCACGAATCATCACCTCAACGGCGGCGAGAAAGCGACATTTCTGTAAGCAAGCAGCACCGACGACGACGACAAAGGGAACCCAAGGAGAAAGACGGGAAGCCAGGCTAAATCAAAATGCAGTTGCAAAACACTGAAATAAGTGCTTCTGTGACAGCGCACTTGTCACGTCGCTCCGGCTGGAACCGTGTTACAGCGGAGATAGTTGCTAAATTTGAACAGCAAAATATCAAGCAACTAATTAAGTAATGGTGGAAAAAATAACACAGAATATCGTGTGCAGACGCTGAAGACAGGAAATAACGGAGGACGTCACCGCCACCCGAGAGGAGGAGGCACACAAGATTCAAGAATATTTGTAGTATAATAAATATTTTAAACATAACAACTGTTATCCTTGTTACAGTTGAAAACAGTAAATTAATAAAGCCTATTTAATTCAAGGGCACAGTAAAATAAAATCTGAATAACGAAACGGAAAGGCAGCTGCACTGTTTTCATTTAAAATACGAGCATTTTTTTTTCTTGGCGTGAGGGAGTGGCCCCATTTTATTCCGACTTATGATTCGCACAATAAATGTCATTGTGATTCCCGAACGGCGGGTCAGTTTCAGGGCCTGTTGAAACCCCATCCCCCGTCCGTCCCAGACGACCATTACGGTTACGCGCAATACTGCCGCCGTCTGTCGTCCGCACCCTCCAACCATCGACGAGTAAATTTTAGGCTCAGTATATCCGAGTATATAGTGTTCCCTGTGAAGGGAATTAAGAATAAGAATAAGAATAAGAAAACCTTTATTAGTCTCACAATGGAGAAATTCCCAATTCACAGCAGCAAAGTTATGAAAGGAAGAATTGATACCGTGATATGAATTTTGGGCCTGAAGCCCCGCCCTAAGTGAAGACTGACCAAACAATGTGAATGAGTTGTTCCCCATATCGGGATTAAAAACACACCAGTGGCACATTTTTCCACTGGTTGAGGTATAGCATTAACATGTATGTACACAACACAAACGGAGCACAAAGACTGAAAAGTACAATCAACTCTCTGTGCAACACATTGATTGCTTTCACTGTATTGTCCGAAACGCCGTTAAATTGGTTGAATGTAAATGAAATCTTACCTGCCCAATTACAAATCTGTCTAATGAAAAATAGTGTTTCATTTAAAGTTTAATACGTGGATCTTAGTTTGAATTGGACTGCGAGTTGATTGTCTTAAAATAGACAGGTGACCTCGATTATCTCACGGGCTGATGAAAAACACACCAAATTCCCTCCATATCTCAGGACCCCCTGGGTGTCAGGAGTGTCACGTTGGGATAGTTAAGAAGGGGGGGGGGGGATACAGGAAACCCTTTGATTCGTGCTCAAAGCCTGCAGGGCGGCCATTAACCCGCCGAGGGTCATACTTGGTTTGTCGGGAAGGGTCACGTCGGGTCATAAAGAGGACCCCGGGGCCATAGATGGGGGTTGTCACACGCCGCAATCAATAGATGGATATTTGACCCTTGCTCGAGTTTCAACCGCCCCTTGTCCACCCCCGCCCTGCCCCTGCTAATCCAATGAATACACAGACGTGGAGAGTCAACAACAAAGCAGCAGGCACAAGCGTTAACATGGCGTCTGGGCAACATCGCCACCACTCTGCCGCACCTGTGACCGCTTACCTGAGGCTAAATGGAGGAGAGGACGTTGAATCAAATGGACATCTTGACAATGATCGCACTTACCATGACATAGTGTCGCTGCATTTCGGTCTTTTCGTTGGCCAATTTGTCGTATTCCACTTTAAGACTTGAGGAGAGGGAAGGATAAATAAATATCTGATTACATACTCCATTTGTGGCAATCACAATCATCGTTTTTGCTGCTGTTGTCCGAGTCTCATTCATAAATATACAATCTTTAATTAGTGGAGCTGCACTCAAAGTTCGTTCTTAGAAGCGTTGTCAGTACTTTCCAGGGGGAAGACAGTAATGTTAACACAGTAGAATCGACGTTATACCTGTGATACTGAGCCTGCAAGAACTGAAATTCGTCTTTGATTCTGTCACAAGACTCTGCCACGGTGAACTTGAAACCAGGCTGCCCTGGCTGATGAGGCGCCTGCGAAGCCAAAAGAACAGTTTGTTAAACGACCTCCAATTTCCTCTGGACAGGGAGGGGCAAATGTGTCTATCGATGCAATGTGGACAAATATACAGAAATGTATTTTAAAACACATGTTGGTACATCGACTGATTCGGAGCTCTGTCTGCCCCCCCACCCCAACCCCACCCCCCTGTAGTCTCTCGCCGCACGATACTAAATAGCAAGGTGTGTAGCTCCACACCGAGGGCGCACCTGAAAGGGCGGTGGCGTGCATGTCCATTTTGAAATCAAGCACAACAACTTACCGGATGCCGGCCTTGCGGATACATATCTGCCCTTCACGCGAGGGAACCCGTTGTTTTCCTGTGTTTTTCCTCAAGTAATCCGAGTGCAGCAAATCACCACCAGTCACCAGAACCTTCCACGGGTGGCACGGGACGGCCCCGGACAAAGTACCGTTCGCGGCTGCGAGGCGCTCAGTCACCCGGCATCGAAGCTCTCACTTCTCCTACACATGCACACACACACACACACACACGCACAAGCACACACAAACACGCTGGTGTGGAAGTGGATCTCGCCTTCTTCTTTCACATTCAGTGGAAATAATTCTAGCTCTTCGACTAAGGCAAAAGTGAGAAAAACAACCCTCAAGTGTACACACTGATAGTTTGGATCACACCCTTATGAACATTGGGCTCGTCTCCTCGTAAATCTATCGAGGTGAGAGGCGTTCTACGAACACAAGTCTCTTTCTCACTGGCTTGCTGTGGTGGTCCAACACAAAGAACAAAGTCGACACGCACACGCACCCACACATTCTATCTAGCGGATATGTAATGTCGCTCACCTTTACCTTTGTCTCCACTGCCTCCCTCGCCCCCCTTTTGTTATTTTTTAAAATCCACACTTAGGTCGTAGTATATCCTTCATTCGCAAAAGTCACCGCAACAAAACAAAAAAAAAAAAAATTTAAATATCCGCTCCCTTTTCCTTTCCGTCCTCTTTTCGCTCCTCCACTGTGCTGTGTTTCGACCTCCGTGGTCCCGAGGCGGTGGACGTCCTCCGTTCAGCAGGACTATGGAACCCCTTCGATATAAGGGTATATTAAATCCAGTAGTAGTCAAAGTGGCTTCCAATCTGTCCTATGGATGGATGTTAGGTAATAGCACTACTTGGGGGGAAAAAAAGTCCGGAGTTGTGAAATAAAACACAAGCTAGCCCGCTTCTTCCGTCGCGCGTTATGCCACACACAGACTGAGTACTGACACGAGGACACCACTGACGTGAGAGGACCACTCGCTAACCAATTGGGTGTTCCAGCCAATCAAAACGAACAAATCCCACGTGGGGTAGATGCATTCAACCGTTGCTCTGATTGGTCAGTGATATGTGACCTCACACACTCGCCATTTTGGATCTGAAGTGCCAATCGGTGTGTTCGACAACTTGTTCGAAACAAAGTCAATATTCTAGATATTGGTGCACGGTGGTCATTACTAGGTAAAAAAAAAAATCAGTGTGAGAATAAAACCGTATGCAACTACAACATATTCGCGAACACACACGCGATCATTCGTTTTTGCTCTGCTGCTGTTCCACATTTCACCTAAATACTACGGTGTATATAATTGTTAAAGATGCGCACGGTGTGAAAAGTGCTTAGTTCACCGGAGCGTTTCCTTTAACAGCTTCAAATTGAGGGACCTATTTCAAATGAAACATCAACCATTTCTGCTTTCTCTTTATCAGTAAGCCAGTGGGCTACCACGCTTCTGTTCTTGAGGAAATCAGCCTGTGAAGCGTTGCCTTCAATGCATAACACCACGTGGGTTGTCCCGCCCCCAAGCAATCCATGTTACCCAATAAGCTCTTAGCTGTCTTCCCACACAGCTTGTAATTGGCCCAGCGCAGGAGAAGCCGTCAGTCAGGATGCAAGGCTGTCAATTAAACCCACGTTGGATTCGGTGCTGACAAATGCCGGCGCTCCTTCTCCCTCCTGCCTGCGAATAGGGGCTGGAATGGCTGCTTAATTAGCTTCGAATGGCTTTTCCTTTCAGCTCAAACAATCTGTCACTACCATGTGGTAAAAAGAGCTTTGCATAAAACAAAAGCGAAAAGCGGAGGGGGGGGGGGCAGTAGGGGCTAAATATCAGTTTGATTTCCCTTCTCTTCCTCCCCCATGAAAACGTTTTCTGTAAAACAAAGCTTTTACCTCGCTCAACATTGCCTTCTTGCAAGTTGCGTCCTTACCTTCTCCTCTTAAATATTCAACGACTTTATCTGCTGTGGTACGTTTATGTGTAAAATCACAACGTGCCATTTTGGGAATGAAGACGTTTGTGACAGGAGGACGAGTTCAATCCATGAAATATGGGAATCATTCATACAGCTGTGGGAGGTATTGGGGGAGTCTAGCCCTGAAAATGTCATACCGATTGCATCATGTGTATGTATTCTCAAAGTTGTTTGCTCCAACCGACTGGGCATCAATGATAGCTGAATTGAGAACCCCGCCCATTTATTGCAAAATAGACAGTGGTTATATTTTCTGTTGTGGTGAAATATGTAAGTAATCCAAGAAAGTAATTTGGCTCTTTGGATTCGAATGGTTTATTTGGTTGGATGTGTTCTGCAGTCCTGTGTAATTGGCTTTAACTTGTTATTGTCACATGTTCATGCTACTTACGCTGTTCTCAAAGTGAACAACATTCTAGACACTTGGCATTTGTATTGCCTCAAGGCGGACCCTTACTCCAGAATATTATTACATTCAAATGTGTTGCTTACATCTAATAGTCAAGATCAGAATCAGATATTATTTTCAACTGTGATGGGGTGTGGGGGGGTTGACTTCACTAAAAGTCATGAGGTGTATCACAATTTGAACATGATGTAGCATGGTGCAATCTACTGGAACTGTTGCTAAGCAACAAATATCTGACTCCTGAACATACAGTGATATGCGCTGGGGGCGTGGAAAATTTGACAATTCTGCCCGCATTTAGATCTGCAAATTATTTGCGGAGCCAGGATTACGCTTGTGTTTTTAAAGGGTGCAAACAATGTTGTTACAAGTTAAGTATGTTCGCATTTCACAAATGGTGCATTTTCGTTGAAACTACAATGAAGACAAGTAGACAATTTACCACATTTCAAACAAAGCATGGTGTGTGTGTGTGTGGGGGGGGGGAGTTCGAGACAAGCTTTTAGCTGACAAATTATACTTAATTAAAATAACAAAGCTCATTATAATATGTAGCCCACAGTTATAGTTGATGTGAATATCCTGGATGTCTAATTAGATTTGTTGCCATACAAAAATTCAGTTTAGGGTTAAGTACCTAGTTGGGTGTTTTGTTGATGTGGGTTTTGGCACATGAGATTTTTTAATTATATTAAATTTCCTTGACTGGAATCATGTTGAGAAGATACAAAATGTGACTAAACTACTTCAGCTGTGCCTCATTGAATTGGGCATGATACGCCTTCTGGAGAGAAAAAAAAACCTTTACGTTGTCACTGAAGCAGCCACTCCTTTCCTTGAGAAGAGAATCACTTATATACACAAAATAGCCTCGACAACAACACTGAGACAACTAAGACAATAATGTGATGTTTGGATGAGTCTTGTGACTTGTGTGATTCAGATCTTTTAGTTTGTTTTGGCTCTTCAGCACTTGACTGGTAAGTATATTTAAATATAGCTTAATGTTGTAAGGACAAATAAGACAATATTATTTGGAATAACACCACTGATGGTGTAGTGGTTCGCTTTTCTCCAGGCGGCGGTTGTTTATTGATGTGTAAATCTAAGTGTGGATTGTTGTCTGATCCTATGTGTAGTCTGTTATTGACTGGCCCAAACAGGAGAGGATCTAGCATGCAGCAACCCTGAACAGGATAGGCAATACATAAAATGGATGCATTATTTGAAACAGAAATGAAATTCTTGGTCAAATCTGCAAGAATGGATGTGGCAACCAATCGACTCATTATCACAACAACAGGTATTAACGCAACAGAGGCATGGAAAAATACAACAAATATGTTTTGTGTGGATATTAACTTGTGTAGACCTAATACACTGTTCACCTTGGTCACCTTAGTGTGAGAGGGAACAATGTTTTTTATTGTCGTTTTTCAGATGAGAAATAGTTCAACTAAATGCAAGAGTATATGAATAAGTCTTTGGTCATGTTTTGCACATTTCTACTGAGGTAATAGTTCTAATATCGGCGCACTGGAGCTCGAACAGAAAACGCTGTAGAACCGTCAGACTTCTTTTTGGCTCCCAGGATAACAAAAAGATCACCAGCATGTTGTGAACAAAGAGTTTGGGAAAAAACATAAGGTACCACTAAATCAACATGGTAAGAAGGTGCTAAGTAAGTAGCAAAACCTTGAAATCGCATCTCGGATTGAACAGGAGCCAATGCAAGTTGGCTCGTAATGGTAATCTGATCAAATTTTCTCGTCCTTGTCAAGAATATAGCTGTAGCATTTTGTACAAACTGCAGACTTCTAATCTTGGACATAGGAAGACCAGAGAGCAGTATGTTGCAATAAAAATTCAATTGCAGTCATATTCTTAGGGTGCATTTGAAAAGCGAGAGTTGAGCCAAATATAAAATGAAGATTTTTTGCTTAATCCTTTTGCGTAATAGTACATTTGTCAAGACTCAGAGTGGTGTCTTTAAATCAGTGAGGATGACGAACATCTGTTTCATCGGAACTAAGAAGCAAAAACTGAAAAACATTCATTGTTTGATCACGGTAAGGCATACCTATGGAGTACAATAATTGCAAAGATTTGCTTTGCTAACGGCAAATAAAATTGGGTATCATTACCTTACCAGTGGCCCGGTGGGGCCAGTGGTTAGCGCGTTGACTTCACAGTGCAGAGGTACCAGGTTCAATTCCAGCTCCGACCACCCTGTGTGGAGTTTGCATGTTCTCCCCGGGCCTGCGTGGGTTTTCTCCGGGTACTCCGGTTTCCTCCCACATTCCAAAAACATGCATGGCAGGCTGATTGAACACTCTAAATAGGCCCTAGGTGTGAGTGTGAGCGTGGATGGTTGTTCGTCTCTGTGTGCCCTGCGATTGGCTGGCAACCGGTTCAGGGTGTCCCCACGCCTACTGCCCGAAGACAGCTGGGATAGGCTCTGGCACTCCCCGCAACCCTTGTGACGATAAGCGGATCGGAAAATGAATGGATGGATGGATTACCTTACCAAGATGAAGCATGTCAATACTTAACAATAAAAGGCAAAGTACCGATCCCTGCGGGACTCCACATGTAACATTCCAAAACTGAATTATACGGTGCATCCTCTCAGAGGTAAGAACTAAACCATGAAAGTGCTGAGCCTGAAATACCAACACATTTTCTGAGATATTCTAATAGTATGTTTTGATTGATGGTGTCAAAGGCAGCGTTAAGATCGAGGAATAATAATATTGATGAGGTGTCGGGGTCCAGAGCTAGGAGAAAACCATGAGTCACTTTAGCAAGGGCCGTCTCATTAAAGTGGTCGGCTGTAAATCCTGACTGAAGAAGTTGAAATCGATTGTTAGTGGTCATGCAATCATTAAGCTGTTGCGCTACAACCTTTTGAAGAATTGTCGCGATAAACGAGAGATTTGAGCACAACCTATAATTATTGAGGCTCTCTGGGTTGTGGTTTGCTTGCTTAAGTAGGGGTCAAATAACAATGATCTTAAAAGCTGCTGGTCCAATGCCCCAGATGAGTGATAAATTAATTATATTTCGGATGGAATGTTCTAAGTTTGTAGGGAAATTCAACAAGCCATCGCATCATATCTAACGGAAGACCTCGAGTTTAGTCGCACGCCGTTTGCACTCAAGCTTCCTACATGATTGTTTAACTGCACAGTTCACCTGTGAATTGCATAGTAAGAATCTTTGGATGAGTTTTAAGTTGAATTGATGCTACAGAGTCGGGCAGATTTAATAGAACAGCACTGACGTCATTAGTGAGACTCGAACCACTACAAGAAGGTTAGGGAGCGGGTGCCAGAGGCAGTAGCTCAGAGAGTGCAGTGGTGGTTGAGTAACTAATATTGCGGCCGCTATAGCTTTGATTGTGGTGAGGACGAAGGCAGTGAGTCAAGTTTTCAAACCTTATAAAATAATGGTCAGATATAGCAGTGATATATGACGATACCATGACATTTGAGGTTGCTTAGCCCCAGGTTTGTACCATATCTATAGTGTAGTCATTTTTATTGGTTGCTTCGTCTATTATCAGCGTGAAACCCAAAGTATCAGTTATTGTCTCAAATGTCGCGGTAAGTGGTTGAGACCAGGAATTCATATGACCATTAAAGTCAACCATTATTAATGTATTATCTGCATGAGTTACCAAGTCAGCCACAAATTCAGGAAATTCATGTAAAGAGCCAGTGTGAGGGCCAGGAGGACGGCAAATCACCAAAAGATAAAATGGCGACAAGGCTATAGATCGCACAGTGAGAACTTCAAAAGTTTTCAAGGCGTTGTTTGAGCGAGGACTAAGTTTGAGAGCAGATTTGGACAAGAATGGCCACACCCCCGCCCTTCTTACGAGGACACGCCACATGTGAACTCACAAAGTTTGGGGGCGAGACCTCATTTATCAGTAAAAATTCATTTGGTTTCAACCAGGTCTCGCAAAGACCAATCATATTAAAGTTATGATCAGGTCATTAACTGGCAAGGCCTTCGAGGGGAGTGATTTAATATTTGTAAAATCAAGTCGGTTGATCCAAGTTATTTGCCATTTGTAATATTAAAAACATTATGTTGCCCGGGTCCCATGCTGTACTTCAAGCAGCTTTACAGCGGAATCAGATTTTTATTTGTAAGTTTGCGAGTACTATTGTTCAGAGCGAACACCGTGTCATTGATATGACCGGCAAAGGAAGAATGTTTAAACTCATCACATATTACCATCTCAGAAGAAAGCACGTCAGTATTCAAAACAGCAGCAGGTAGTGAATCAGTGAACACATTGCTTCATATTACTGTATTTCCTGTGAAAGACTTTCCCTCCACCTCGACACAGTTCACAAATGAGCTGAATGGCGATGGGATCCCACAAAACGTGGACACAAATAAAAGTCCTTACGAAAAGATTTAATACAAAAACGCACTGACAAAATATAAACAGCAATTGCTGGTCAAAAGAACCAGGAAAATGATACTTTAAAAAAATGCTTGCGAAAGGCAAGGTAAGTAAAACCGAGAATACAAACGAAATGACTAACATCCAATTTCGCGAAATCAAAAACATGAGCAACATCAAAGACGAAAAACAAATACTTACAAAGTGGGAGACAAGAGCGCAAACGCGACTATGATGAGATCGAGAGGTATAGAAAACAACCCTTGAGTAATAGCAGCAACAAGGTCAATAATCCGACGAGAGATGTGGGATCTTGGCAGGCCTGAAATACTTGGTTCACTAATGAACACATTGGCAGCAGGTGTGCACGCTGGAGGAAAAGCCCTCCACTGCCACCTTCTGGAGACACACAAGAACAGGATCATGACAACCCCACAAACCTCCATAAGCCTGAATAGGGTGGAGTTTTCATTGTTTAGGTGTAAGGGGGCGTTTGTGCCTTTGGGTGGCATTGTGGGATGGAAGTAGTCTTTTCCCGACCAATCTTTGGCCAGATCTCTCATTCGCATCAGGTCTCAATTTTTTTTCCGTACACTCACGGGCACACCCCGGTCACTGGCACAGCCACATGCTGACATGGTCGCTCGGGCTTTAGGAAACTTGCTGACTACAGTATTTTGGGGTATCCATTTTTGGAAAATAAAATCCCATTCCTCATTTGCCAACAACTGGGCAACACTAGCAAAAAAGGCAGAGTGAAGGGACCTCAGGCAGCAGACAGACAGGATTCAGAAGCCTCAGCAACAGGTCTGAGAAGCTGATTCAAGAATTCCATATAGGAAAACATTATCATATAGTCTTATCTGATCAGCTCTCTGTCGAGAGTGGCCCTGATTAGGGACAAGGAGGGGCATTCCACACTTGTGGACCGCTCCACTGTTTATTTGCACAGGAAACCCAGACGCTGTGAAACTCCAACTCGGAGGCACTATGCAAATATTGGAGCTATTTGCAGAGGTGGTTTTAATTCTTTACAGAGCAACGATTGGCTCGTTTCATTCGGATCCCTGCAAGAACTTGGCGAATGCATTCCTTCATCCTTCTCGCTTCCCTCACACCAACTCACCCAAAAATAAATAAACGTAAGGTATATTTTCAACGTGGCGGATGGCCACTGAAGATTCAAATCTAATTTCTTATGCCTCTGGTATCAGATTCTCAACTGAAACATACTCTTATTGTTCATACCGCAGCTTCTTGAGTGACCAAGGAGTGGTTCCAGGTTCGCCGGTCTGCAAGGAGCCTGATACTTCCTGAAAAAAGGGGGGAGCACAAGGAAAAGCTGTGCACAGTAATGAGATTGTTTCACATTATTTGGCGCAATGTGTGAGGTTCTAAAATATGAGGCTAACTTTGCTGTCAGCTAACATTGAGAGATATGTTCGTTGTTGAGCCCATCAGATGACAATTTCATTCTATTTTTCACTCTTGCTTTCTCTTTCTTAGGATGGGAGCGTAACAGAGCCGTGTTCTGTTTGGAGGGATGATCACAGCAAATCTAAGAAGCTCGACGCTAACACAAGACTGACATGCTTTCGGCCGAGCTGAGGCTTCAAAGGAGACATTGTTGGCCACAATAGAACTAACTAACCAAGCTTTTGTCATACAGACATGAAAAGGGACCTGAACTAAATGTGTATCACAGGAATTAAACAATCTTCTGTCAATGCAAACATGATGAAAGGGCCTCATCAAAAGCGACAAACATACACCGAGAGAGAAAGTAGAATGAAAGCAGTTGTGCTCGCCCTGCTTTGACAGTGTCTGGCATGTACGTGGAATGTTTGTGTGTATTTGTGTGTGGAGCTCTCGAATAATGTGCTATTGTAACCCATCAATGCCCGATGGAAGAGTTGAACAAAACGTACACTGATATAACAAAAACAATCTTCATGTTTATATCAGATAACTGGAGCCAGAGGACATCTTCAAGTCGATGCCAACGATGATGTCACAACCGGATAGTCGTGAATAAATTTTCTTGATTAGCAACAATTGAATAGTTCAACTTCCCATTGCTGACTTCATGATATCGTTTCCGTAGAGCACAAACGACGGGCTGATTCCAAAGCATTTCTGTTGGTTACAGTCAAAAAGCAATTCATTTTGCCAAAACCGTCCTCCCAATTTCTACACGTCAACCGTTCCATGATGCAATCCATCAACAGTTAACCTACAGTCTGTACACACCACTCAAATCTACATTCACACCTCTGCAGACAGTTGCTAAAACGAAAGCTAGTAGGTAGTCTTAGTGCCATATTCATACCTGAGCAATGGATATAAAACATATTTCCAAATTCACGTGGATGCGCGGTCTGTTTGGATGAAATGAACAGTTTGGGAAGTCTTTTACAGCAAGTCATAAAAACATGCTAAAAATACCACGGTTAAAGTCAGAAAAAGACATCATATTTTCAGGCTGGTTGGTGGATATCTCCATTTTCATGTTTTGAAATGCTAAAGCAGACATACAGACATAATGTACAGTGTATACAGTACATGTATCCACAAGCTCATGTCGTTATGGACCCGCATCGACTCTATATACAATTATTGTGAGTCATCTACTCACACTATTACAATTAAAAGAAAGCTTTGTGGACACTTAGGTTCTTTCTTTACTCATCTCCAATCAGTCACCAGGCCATCGCAGGGCACATACAAATCACAATTCACATTCACACTTAAGAGCAGTTTTCAGCCACCAATTACTCTAACATTCAGGCAACAATATCGCAACCCTTACATGATCCAGGAGGACATTTAAACGCCACACAGGAGGGCTGGAGATGAAATTCCCACCCAGAACCTCTTGACTGTGATCAGGATGTTTTTCTACCTTCTTGTATTTTATCTACCGATGCCTTCTAATGAGCCCCCCTGTCGATAAGTGTTGAAGATTAACACTTGTGCTAAAATACTTAAAGCAGTGTTGTCCAATGTTTTGCTCCGTCCAGATCAAATAAACAAATGAATAAACAAAATGTGCTCACCACTAATGCTTCATTGTCAACATGACATTATAAGAAGTGTTTTAATTGGTTTGGCTGCATAGTTTTAGCAGGACACGTGGTAGAACACAATCTAATTATACTGAAAGGTCAAAATCATGACAAAGTGGAGATGCACGATTTTCTTTTGAAATTATGCAGACTAGACTAGAAAAAGCTTGCACACGTACATGCAGTATCAGTATTCTGAGTACATACTGTGTCAATTTGAAATGAGTTGACTTATCATATAAATACGGTTGAGTCATTGTATTCTCTTCTCTGAACTGCTTCACTCAGGTATTGAATTGAGAGTGACTACGCCTCTGCTGCAGCACATGACTCATAAGCTCATCTAACTCTCATTGTGACCAGGTCTAGTGCGCTCGCACAGTCAAAGGCTCTTTAGAGGGCCTGGCGTCATTTTCTGTGATTTCAGTCCAAGTGGCTACAGTACAAAAAAAAAAAAAAAAAAAACAGGTCAACACAATGACCTTATCCTGTCCTTCAGCTTGAGCGTGCAAGGCAATTCCCTGTTGACAGTGAGGCCCACTTTGTCGTTACTCTGTGAACTGTATCGCACACTAATTTAAAAAAAAAGAATAAATACCGCTCCTGCCATAAACTCTGTGCATAAAGCCATCAGTTTTATGGGATGACATGTGAGACACTGGTAAAGAATGTTAAACATTACTTAAAACAACTTGTGACTATGGAACGGCTTGACAACATTTTCCAGCATCCATGCAAACATTTTGTTCAAACGTTATGGTTGCACTGGACTATATTTGACAGTGAACCAAAGAAATAACAAACAAAATGTCTTATTTTCATGTTTTTAACATTACGACTGTTTAATACTAGACCTAACAAATTTGGATTTTTGTGCTGACAAGCTACCGAGAAACCAGATGTATTATAAGCATCAGTGAAGAGCCTTGCAGCCTTGTGATAGTTGAGATGTCTTCTCTGTGTAATGATCTTTTTTTTTCATCAGCCACTCAGCGGGCGACCTGAAAATAGAGTTCATTTTGGAGTAGAAAAAAAAAATGGTTTCCAAGGGAACAGGCCCCTCCATCTAGCCCCTTCAGAATACAGTCTCAATGAGGTGTTTGAACTTGTATACACGCAGTGACAATTGTACAGCATTTGTGGACGCTCTACTCTGTGTGTGTGTGTGTGTGTGTGTGTGTGTGTGTGTGTGTGTGTGTGTGTGATATATATATATATTATATAT
>CAAKHF010009382.1:0-13697 GCA_901007745.1 Hippocampus kuda
AAGTCTGCTTGTCTGTCTACCTGCTTGAACATTATGCACGAATAACTTTACATATAGCGCTCAAATACTCAATATTCAATTATTTATCTGGACTTTGAGGCTTCCGCCGCCGCCGAAATTTCGAAAGTCCAATGTAGGGGAATGGTGGTTGTCGTTGCTTGCGTTTGCTGTTGTCGGAGCTTCTTCGATATCTGACGTTGGTTGCGTTGGCGCTGATTGGTTGAAACCAAAACGACGCTTGCATGCGTAAATGCTCGCGCTGACGCACGTACAGCAGAGAGCAACCGAGTGCAGTGGCGCGCTTCGCTCGAATGGTGTCGCTACAAGCAAAACAACGAACTCAAACGCGTGTTCATTCAATGTTGTCAACGAATTCCCGGAATAATTTTTCGGCACTTTAATTTCCCGGAAGAAAATTGAGGACAATTTAAAAAACCCGGAATTCCGGGAAAATCCGGAGAACTTTCATCTCTGGAAGCAATGCAGCCTCTTTGCCGTCATCGCTGGAAGTCGCCGGGGGGACGATTTGTGGGCGATGTGGGCCACGGGGGGCACAAAATACTCTGCCAAGCGATCATCTTCATCAGATGAGCTCGAAACTCGGCGTGAGTTATGCGGGCCGAGTGTAGCACGCCGTTTGCGCAGACTGACGTTCGTTTGACGTGTGCTGCTTTCGATTACGTGACCAAAGCGTCATCTTCTCTTCCACACAAACACCATCTCCTTTGTTGTTTTGTTTCGAGGACGCTTTTATACCGAAAAAAACACTATTTTTTAGTTAGTTGTTTCCTTTTCTCCATCGTTGCTAGTTGCTAACGTTCAATCCACTATCCACACATGCCCCTCCTCCACTATACGCCCTTTCTACTACTTCTGCTGCGTGATCCTCGTGGATTTTTGCACCACTGCCACCCGATGGCCATTTTTTTGCTACTTAACATTGCCGCCAGCCAAATCCTTTGGTGAGAAGTTGCATCAGACTCTCTGGCACCCTCCCCCATGAAAAAACGTGATTGACGTATTAATACGTCATGGGGAGGGAACGTCTATGCGCAAATTGACGTATTTATACGTCAAAAGGTGTAAATGAGTTAAATCCGTCCCAAGATCTCAAATTGTCATAACCTCCTGACTACCAGTAGTTCAAATTTGTCCTCTGTAGAGGACATTTGTGAACCTAAATATCTCCCACCCAGTGCCTCCAATCGCATTAACTCCTTTTGTTACTCTAAAGAGGACATTCAGTACTTTCCAATGATACCAAATTTGTAGGGGTTAGAAAAAGTAAGAAAATGGCTTCCCTCAGTGCAAGCACTTTTTATGGGAAGAGGAAGAGTAATACTTTTTATCAAACACATTTTGTCTGGAAATGCTGTTGGCATTTTACTTATAAGACTCTTATGAACACATTAAAGTGTTGTTTTAAGTGTATTTGAGCCTGTTTAAAAAATGTTGTGGGATTTCAAAAATTTCTTTTGGAGTAGTCCAATTACTTCACATAGATTGGGGAATTTCAAAATAAATGTAATTGGACAACATTTTTTTTCCTGGTAGTCAGGAGGATAAGTAATAAATAACGGTGACATTTTGCAATAATTGTGTTACGCCGTTTACACTCACTTGAGCAATAACAAATACTTGAATGACTCCAAAACCATTGTCATCTTTTTTTTTTTGTACTGTACAAGTAATAATGCAATGTGATGATTAAACATTTATTCGGTTTCACAGTCTTTAACGTGCCTCCGAGATAAGACATAACTCCAAAGTGTCCCGTGACAAAAACGAGTTTGACACCCCTGGTCTAACACGTTCCAAAGTCTCCCTCATCCCAAACCTCATGACCTATAAAAAACACACACTTTCGAAACTACATGCTCTGCCGCTTGAGTTCACGCCAACGGGGCCTCAATGACAAACTAAGGACACTTTGTGTGACCCCTCCCCTTGGAGAGAGGTTCTCTGTAAGAGGAGTGTAGCAACCATGCGGGTATACGGGTTAACAGTTCTTTAAATTCTGTCGTCTGTGAGGACTTGAATGTGATTTGGGATTAGATGTGAGCAGCAAGGAGGGTGTGCCAGTGTGAGTGTCAGCCAGTTTGTGTGTACAAAGAAGGTGGAGCACGGCGAAGGCTGACAGTCACTCAAGCGATTTTGAAATAAACAGTTGATGTGTCTAGAGAGCTTTGCGTCATCCGGGCAGACATCGTACATGGAATATGATCATTAGTGGAGAAGTGTTGTGTTATGTCAAAACAGGTTTTAATTTCAAAGCTGTGAGTTGAAGAATAATGGCCCCGTCATAACCTGTGGTTCACCGATTTTTCTTGTCCTCTCAGTTGACTCCTCCCTTTTTTTTCTCAGTTTCGTCTACTTTGTAGGTGACAAGGTGAGTTGGGTTGAGCAACAACGTAGGGGCCAGTGCTACCGGTAATCTACTCTGTGCCCAGATAAGCAAGACACGAGATCGTTCCATCGACGCCGCTGATTGCTGCACCGCATCCTGTCTCGCTCTTGCGGGTTTTGCTGTTTGACTTGGATTCTTGCCGTTGTGTTCTGAGATCCTACTGCCGTAAGTTTTGGAATTGTCCAAGCAACCATCATTGCTTAAAACGACGATTTGAACCCTGTCCACACCTTGTCAGGGCGCGTTTGTTTGCATTCGCCTCGTCTTGTTTGTTTTTCCTAGGTGTGTTCTTTAAGACTCTTTTTCATAATAGTCAGTAACGCTTTTCATTTGTAACTTTGTTTGGAATCAAGGCTGGGTTGAATAATTTGCAAAAGACTTTTAATTTCCAATGTGGCCAGAGGAGGAACAAATTATTGCAGAGCGGTTCATGATTGGGGTCGGGCCGGCCTCCAGCAAATATGACAAGCATGACAGCGACAAAGAGCAGAGTTGGCCACCTTCAAAATATATGATGAACAAATAACGCATCGTTGTTTTGCATTTCTAATACGGTTGAAACATAAACTCTCTGTTGTCAGGCAACTAGTCCACCTGAGGCCTGAGTATGCAAACTGTTTCAGGATTGTACCAACAAAAGCTCTAAAGCTTGAGTTTGAAGTGAACTTTAAATCTGCGTCAGTGCCTGCAATTATGCCTGATTTTAAATAAAAAATAAATTAAATAAATAAACAAAAATCAATCTTTTCTTATCTCACAAACAGTGCACTTCTGGGGGAAGCAACACTACTGTGGGACTCCAACCAAATTATGTTCATTTCAAAATAAAACACCTATAAAATATGCAAATTTGACCATTACCCAGGATTTAAGAAAATATTACAAATTAAAGTTTAGAATATAAAGAGCATTTGGTCTTTCCTTCTGTTTGATATATTATAAAATTACCCACATGTCCGGTACCATAACTGCATATCTGATGTTTGTAACAAACTAATCTGGGTCAAAAATCGGTCAAGAATTAAACAAGTTATGATTCATTTATTGGAGGCAAACACAGTTACCTCAATACAAGTGAGTGGAAGAGATCAACCGGTGGCGGCTAGGTCTGCACGTCCTGAACAGGCCGAGGCGCTTTCAAATGCAGGAGTCTCAAACGGGCAGCAAACTTGGTACATGAACAAAATATCATCTTGCGGGCCATAAATGGCCGCCAGGATGATATTTTGTTAAATATGAGTATGAGCATGAAACGACACGGGCTCAACTTGCTAGCGCTTGGAATTGTCCAAATGGCAGCTTTCTTTGGTGTTTTCCACTCTTTTTGAAAACTGCTTGGTAGCCCCAAAAACATGGACCTTAATCATAATCCGGCGCGCTGCAAGTCGCTCATTAATGTGTGCTTAGTCCCTTGAAGTATGAAGAGTGCAGTACATCTTCTCTATTCACACATGTACTTGAATGGGAAATATGCACTTAATTATGGAATAAATGATTTTTTTTAAACTCTTCACTTGCAGAGTTGACAGGGAGGTTCTGCCTTCCCTGCCTGCTCTGACCACACGTCCCTGGTCTTTCAGGACACAACATTGACATGGACACTTTGAGACAGCGTTCGCATCTCGAGAGGAATGAAGAGGATGTGAAACTTGGCAAAAGCCAGTCTCTGTTACTCAGAAACAAATATGATCCTCTCCCTAGGAGAGGTGGGTTCATTTCCTGGTTGGTGTGATGTCATCGGACAACTGTCGGAGCCTGTGATTGTTGTCATTTTCCACTCCGGTGAAAGTCATTTTTCTTACTCCATATAGATGTGCTGAGAGTTGCAGCGTTTTCTGTCATTTTCCGTGTCGTCAACTGTTTTCTGGTTCAGAGCAGCTTCGTTCCAGATGAGTACTGGCAGTCTGTGGAGGTCGCTCATCGCATGGCCTTCAAATATCCTTTCACTGCATTTATTTTTGCACCACCTATCCACGGATTTTCTATAGTGCAGATCCTCAGGAGGGTCAGTGGAATCATGGTCTCGAGAAGTCGTTCTCAAGCGTAGTACTGCAAGTACAACGCTACTAAGATCTCCAAAATACCACCAAAACCAGAAGTAGGCATACAAGTGTTAAAAAGTCTTGCTCTTTCCCAAGTCTCGGTCTTGCCGGACTTGGGATTTTCTGTCAAGAACAGCTAAGATTTGCTATTCTTCAACTTCAGTTATGTGATAAGGAGGAGAAAATACTCTGCCGTATGCAAATTCTGTGCTCTTCAACTCAGTAAAACGGTGAGGACAATGTCAAACTGGAAAGAAAAGAAACAGAGGTAAGATGACGCTCACTTTAAATAACACATGAGAATGAAATTTTGTCTTAGAAATGAACACGTCTGGAAAGTTTTGATTCCGCCTTAAATTGGCTTTATTTGACAGTTATACTTGGCTATGGCTTTTGCCAAATCAACTAAATTGGCAGTTTTTTCATACTTTATTTTTTAATATGTACGACAGATTTACTATCTGCAATAATTTGGTTGGCAAAAACTGTTACCATTTGAGATTTTTTTTCCCCCATATTGTCCTTTGAAAGGGTTAGAGACACAACAGTTTTGGCGGTCAAATGTATTCAAAAGAAATACAAACTTAAATACAGGGTGCTGCTGAACGATGCAATCTTTTTATGGTCTTCATCATGTCATGGTTAACTTGTCTCTTGTCTGGAGTCCCAAAAGTCTTGTTCTTGTCTTGGGTCTCAGAAAAGGTAGTCAACAAGCACAAAACTCGTGTTATTCTTAGTCCGTGTTCCCAAGCTTCAACATCAACGCTGTGCTTTCGTTTTGGAAAGTATGAAAATACTTGATCTGTTCAGAATGCACAGGCTGCCCTGGACCAGTCGCAAACTATTTGCAGTTAAATCAGTGATTTATTTATTTTTTTAAATTCTAACGCCCATTATTGTGACCTTAACTGTGTGACTTCTGGCCATCTGACATGGGAATGGAAGGAAGGCATAAGAGGCTTCATCTATCCTCTCTTCTTTGCCGTGATTTATAAAATACTACACTGGATAAACTGCGACTACGTGTATCTTCTGGAAAGTGGTTTTAATGATTTCTCTTTTGGGGTCTTGACATTTAGGCATGTTTCAGGTCAGATATGATTGATGATTCAAATGTTGTTTTCCCTGCAGATTTGGCTGCCCCGCCTACTTCAAGCACTTGCCACTGCGTTTGCAGATTTCAAATTCTTCTTCCTTGTCAGAGAACTGGAAGATCGAGACGTCGCGAAATGGACGGTGACTAGACCGGTTTAACGTTGAGGGACTGCCCATTCCATCGCATTTTGATTTTGTTTGTGTGTGTGTGTGTGTGTGTGTGTGTGTGTGCCCATGCACAAGCTAGTTTGGGTTTCCCCCACTGTCTCCAAGTGGGACGATGAGGTCATCGTTGGGGTTTAAACCCAGCATAATCCAGGAGATAAAGGCTGGATTTGGATTTAGCACTCAAAAAGGGTCATGTAGCTACAACTATCAGACTCACACACAAACGCAAAACGATCCCGACTGTTACACAAACAAGAGTATGGCTCAGTGTCACTTTGATTTTTTGTCCCGTATTTATAGAAATTTCGTCATCTCCTAAAAGTGGCAACTATTTGCTGTGCGGGGTTCCCAAATTCCCAAATGTGTTTAGTTCAAAATATGTTAAAAACAACTGGAGTATTTTAAGAATTTATTCCCCACGAGGAAAGTTTTTTCTTGTACCTTTCTTGTAAAATGATGACTTCATTCCTGTAATAGAGTTTTAAAGTTGCCACAGATCTCACATTTGATATTCTTGTATCGTTTCCAAATATCTTTACATGTAACCACTTTATCATCGATAGTTTGTCTCATAGATAAGCTTTTATTGTACAGTTTTAGGGTGTAACCACAGTCATTAGCTTATGTTAAGTATGAAAGCCTTTTTGTGGTGTTGTTGGCTTGCCACAATGGCAGACTTTGACTTGCACAGATGTGGCGATGTGTGTACCATTTTAGTCAATGACAGCGTACTGTAATAAATAGAAAGCAAATAGTATAAGACAGACATGGATACACGGTACATTACTGGAGCTTTTCTTATGGCTTCTCAATGCGGCATTAATATTATCTAATATAATATATATAGGGCGGCCCGGTAGTCCAGTAGTTAGCACGTCGGCTTCACAGTGCAGAGGTACTGGGTTCAATTCCAGCTCCGGCCTCCCTGTGTGGAGTTTGCATGTTCTCCCCGGGCCTGCGTGGGTTTTCTCCGGGTGCTCCGGTTTCCTCCCACATTCCAAAAACATGCATGGCAGGCAGATTGAACACTCTAAATTGTCCCTAGGTGTGAGTGTGAGCGTGCATGGTTGTTCGTCTCTGTGTGCCCTGCGATTGGCTGGCAACTGGCTCAGGGTGTCCCCCGCCTACTGCCCGATGACGGCTGGGATAGGCTCCAGCTCCCCCCGCGACCCTAGTGAGGATCAAGCGGTTCGGAAGATGAATGAATGAATGAATGAATGAATGAATGAATGAATGAATGAATGAATAATATATATATAATATAAAGAAGGAGCAGGATGGGAGTTGACTGGTTAGCACGTCCACTTCACAATGCAGGGGTACAGTGTTCAATTCCAGCTCCGGCCTCCCTGTGTGGAGTTTGCATGTTCTCCCCGGGCCTGCGTGGGTTTTCTCCGGGTGCTCCGGTTTCCTCCCACATTCCAAAAACATGCATGGCAGGCAGATTGAACACTCTAAATTGTCCCTAGGTGTGAGTGTGAGCGTGCATGGTTGTTCGTCTCTGTGTGCCCTGCGATTGGCTGGCAACTGGCTCAGGGTGTCCCCCGCCTACTGCCCGATGACGGCTGGGATAGGCTCCAGCTCCCCCCGCGACCCTAGTGAGGATCAAGCGGTTCGGAAGATGAATGAATGAATGAATGAATGAATGAATGAATGAATAATATATATATATATATATATAATATAAAGAAGGAGCAGGATGGGGGTTGACTGGTTAGCACGTCCACTTCACAATGCAGGGGTACAGTGTTCGAATCCGGCTCCGACCTTCCTGTGTGGAGTTTGCACGTTCTCCCTGTGCCTGCGTGGGTTTACTCCGGTTTCCTCCCACATTCGAAAAACATGCATGGCATGTTCATGGAACACTCTAAATTGTCCCTTGGTTTGAGTATGAGTGTGAATGGTTGTATGTCTATGTACGGCTTGCGATTGGCTGGAAACCAGTTCAGGGTGTCCCCGCCTACTGCCCGAAGACAGCTGGGATAGGCTCCAGCACGCCCGGCCCATGTTAGGATAAACAGATTAGAAAATGGATGGATGGCTGGATGGATAATATAAAGAAGATATGGATTTTTTTATGGTTTGTCTATTGATGTAATACAGACTCATTAGCCTCTTTAAAACTAGAATCAAGACCCACCTACAGTATTCCAGACCATTTTTTCACTTTACCTGGTTTTAAGTAAGCTTTAAGCTTATATAATTTGCCATTTTAATTGATGTTTTATGTTCTGTTATTTTTATTTTACTACTTCTTTTCTTTTAATTATGTTGTATGGTGACCTTGAGTGCCCTGAAAGACACGTATAAATAAAATCAATTATGATTAATACATTATATGTGTTGCAGCACTATTTGCTAATTGTTAGCCACTGTGCCTATGTAGTTTCCCATGGTATGTTAGCATTCAGATTCAGCGTATTTTGTAAGACTCAGGTCACTCGCATCTTAAGCCACTGCTTTATAATGTGTAATAAAAACTTGAACAATGTGTTGTTTGTTCACTCAAATAATATAATGCTTTTCTTTCGCTCAAAAAAAAATTTTTTTAGATGTGAGAATTCCATCCACCTGACTACATTTAACTTACTTCTGTCTTGTTTTTTGACAAACACTTAGTCTCGCTAGGCTGCTGTATTTTAATATTAGTCATGATGATGGCACTTACTTGGAGAGTTATAAGTATAAGGTAAGTATAAGGTAGCAGAACCAGTAGGCTGTAAATTTCCCCAGTGTGGGACAAATAAAGGATATCTTATCTTAAATAAAAGTGTTTGTGGAAGGATGAGGAGGGGGTCTTCCTTCTTTCATGTCTCCCAGTGTGGCAGAAGGGGAAGAGGGTGCGGGGTGTGTGGTGTCAGATTATGCACCAATTACACTCCATCCAGAGGGCGTTAATAGGGTTTGAAAAGGATTTACACAACCTGTCCAGTCAAATGCTGCGTGCTTTGTGTATGACATCATTTGGATCACCTCACATACCAGCTGACCCCCATAAACGTCCCCCCGCCCTCCCCACCCGCCGAAACGGAGCCTCACGCTCGCATCAAGCCGTCTACCTGCACCAGGGTCACGTCATAACCCATCTCTTCTCCGATTGGACGATATCCTGCGTTAAACTCCGCCCCCTTCCCCCAGTTTTTTTTTCCTCCGTCGCTCTCCCGCTCCTCCCTTCCCTTGCCCTGTTTACAGACTACGGTGTGAGCTACGGTCGCCGTATATAATCCCGAGTGTGGCCGCGTAGCATCCTCAGAGAGGAGAGGAGATTGAAAAGGGGGTGTAAGGAAGCAAAACAAGTATTTGAAAAAACGGATTAAAGCGAGGAGTCTGATGGACTTGACCGTCACCGAAGCGTGGATGCTGAGGATGAGGATGCGACTAGCTTGATTGCGGAGGGGGGGACGCAAAATAAACACTTTTTACTCGTACATGTATATTTCATCATTTTCCGTTAAGGGGAAGAGGATTTGACTCTACGGGGATGGACGTGAGCACTCAACACTGAGGTAAGAGACATTTCTCCCTGTTTTAGGAGGTCTTCAAGTGGGGCTGTCGTGTTAGAATATAACATAACCAGAGGTTTTTAAAATAAGGGTTAGGGACCCATAATGGTTCCTGGGCCCATTTTATTGGGTCCACTATTGCCGTAAAATATTATTAACTCATTATTCCTGTCAATATTTATTGATGGATGTCAAGGCATTTGTGCGTCATCGAGGGGCGGGGGGGGGGGGGATACTTGTATTTGTCATTTTGGTTTTATATAAACCAGCACAGAATACTAGTGGTTAGCATGTGAGAGGTTTTATGTTTGAACCTCCCACATTAAAACATGCATGTTAGGTTAATCAAATGTGTCTATGGATGTAAATGTGAGTGTGAATAGGTGTTTATTACTACGTACTCTACGATTGACTGGTGACCGGTCCAAGGTATACAAAGCTTCTCTCGCTCAAAGTGACCTGAGAAAGGATCAAGCTCACCCATGACCATAATGAGGACAAACGGTATAGAAAATGTATGATTTGTTTTTACTCTGTATTCAACTAAAGTCGTCCTTAAAGTCTGGACACAGTCAGGCAACAAAAAAGTGAAATACAATTTTCTAAAAACAACGTCTTCAAAACATGTTGTAATTAGCATCGTAAATAGAGTTTCCAGCATTTGTGATGCAAAGGTTGATGTTATTTTCAAGATTCACATGAACTTGATGCGATAAGGTTGAAGCTTTCTCTTTATGTGTCTCCCTACGGAGAAATTTGTCTTGGCGCAAGGGACAGCTAAATACACAAACACAATCCCTCATAATTCAACATATAAACACCACATACATATTAAATCAGTGCAGTCCTCATCCATCCGTACTTCATCCCATTAGTTATCAGTTTTATTTACACATACAAATTTTTACTCATTTCGACTCACAGTTCAGTACATGAATGGTGGTTTAATACGTGTTTTTTTCCCCCCCCGTAAAAAAAAATGATACAGCGATGACTGAGCCTAGTGTGTTGGCTGTGCAATTAAAGCAGGTTGGAGGCACCAGCTGTGCCTTCTATGCCACCTTATTTGAATAATAAGCTTGATAGTCATGGAAGTCTGTATTCCTTCATTCGTCATATAATTTATATACGTGCTGCAAGTATGTATGACTTGACTGGTGGCTCGGATGCGGATGTAAATATAGCCACATGGATGCCATGGAAACAGGCTGAGCTCCTCTCATAACCATGCACCTTTATGGTTCCTTTTTTTTTTAAATCAGTAAATTCTTATTATTAGTAATTAGACGTCTTATGTGTATTATGAGTCAGTGGTGGAGCACACCATAAAGGCTGTTTTGTTTTTCTTTTCTGTGACATAGATGTATTCATGTGATGTGAGTTAGGCCCCGCATGCTCACGCTTCTATACACCCACCTGCCATCTCATTTGGTACACTGACATAATGCATCCAATTAAAAAACGACAACAAAAAAAACTACCATAACAAAGGTGTTAGCATTCAAATGATGACTCGATTCATGTTTGTGGCCATGTATTCCTGTCGATATTCTGTCATTTGTTTATGTACTGATCATATCAATATTCTGGCAGTATTTCTAGGAATTAAACGTTGCATTTTGGTTTTGGAAACCCTGTGTTTGTCTAATAGAAGAAGAAACAACAAAGATGATAAGCCTCAAATGGCTTTTGATTCATTTTCTGTTGCTTCCCAAATTGTGTCTTTAATAACAAATAGGACTTGCTACATTGGTATGCGCAGGTCTAACTGATGTTGTGGATGTGCTTTTCAAATACTGTACATTTCAAATTGGGCAGCAGCCAGGTGTGTTTTTAGCTGACCCAAATAGAAGTTGTTTCAGGCAAAAAAATGTGGAATGAATTTGGATGAACACGTATCTAGTTTTCTGAATAAAAACCTAGGTTGGTGGAGATGTCATTCATAGTATTATGTTTGCGTTCACTGACACTTCTACGCTCGTGATAGAACGAAATTTGCATAAAGAGGACAAAATCAGCCGTGCCGGGAGGCAATTATTTAACGCTGAATTGGCTTATAACACATTTCCTCTCTTCCAAGGCTCCCCGTTCTCCAGTTGTTCACCCATGGCCCTCATTCACGAGCCCCGCGCCCCATCTCCATCTCTATCCGGCTTCAACACCCCTCTCTCCGACCCCCCGTCCTTTCGCCGGCTCGATGCTGAAACGCCCTGCACCCCTGAAATGGACCTGACGCCAACCCAGTGCGTCCTTCGGAACGTCCTTTCTATAGACGTGGGGGGCACAGTACAACCTGGAGGAGGAGGGAGAGGAGAAGGCGGCGACGGGCCGACGACAGGGCCCCACCAGACGCCAGGCGATGAGCAACAGGAGCACTTTGCCAACAGCGTCCTCAAGTTGCATGAGCATGACAGCGGTCTCGCCAGGACAGAGGGAGAGGGGACGGAGGCGGACGGCAGCTCGGTGCGGCGCGACGCGGCCAACACCAGGCTGCAGTGCCAATCCAGTGGAGGGGGTGGGGGCTTTCTGGAGGGCTTGTTTGGCTGTCTACGACCGGTCTGGACTATGATCGGGAAGGCCTACTCCACTGAACACAAGCACGACCTGGACGGTAAGTTTACTGGCTGCCTCGCTTCCCCCTCTAGCACATCATTAAGTACGCCTATAAAAGCCAGCATGAGATACCTTTTTAAGTCTGCTCTGATGCTTTGCTCAGATAATTAAGTGATATCACCACCACGATTAATTTCATTAAACAGTTGTAAACCAGGCTTAGGGGATATTTTTCTTATCAGTCTATTTAATTAAGTCCTGCAAGGGACATGTTACATTTATAAATACTTCTGTTGCAATGCTCAAACACTAGCTAAATGGTGCTCCATTTCAGATGACCTTAAAAAAGGCCAAAGTAGCTTCCTTGAACCTGAAGATACCGTTTTATTTTATTTATTACATATTTATATTTTGCACATGTGCATGTGTGTATTGGCAGGCCCATTGGAATGCTCAGGCGTAGTTTTCCTCAACGTAAAAGAAAACATCACAAAATGATGCTCTCTGATGATGACGAGGTTAATTATCGTATTGGCCCGAATATAAGACGGCCCTGATTATAAGACGACCCCCTCTTTTTCAAGACTCAAGTTTGAAAAAAGACTTTTTGAACACCAAATTAATTTTTATACAGAAAATAATTACAGTACATCTGAAACAAATGATTATAACAATATATTTGAGAGAAAAAGCATGTTATTTTGCCTCATTCAAATCTAAAGTGCAGTCACATTCGTAAATGAATGGCTTCTGGTTTTTGAAATGTAAATTACATCATAGCTTCTCCTCAACTGCCGGTTAACCTGGCCGATCTTCGACCCACTTTTCTCCAGATTGTCGCTACGTTTCTCCATTTTCTGTTATCTCTTCGATTATTTTCTTCTCTTTAACTTCTTACCGCTATTTTTTATTTTTCTTCTTCGTGCTACCGCTATTTTTATTTTTATTCTTCGTGACAGGGGTTCGCTTTGGCCTAGGAGTCAAGTTCAGCATTCGCTTCATTGATATCTGGCGCTATCTAGCGTCGTGAATGGGTATAATGTCTAGACCCCGAATATAAGACGACCCCCACTTTTCAGTCTTATTTCAATGCAAAAAACACCGTCTTATATTCAGGCCAATACGGTATGCACCTTCTGCTATCTGGTGAAAGAACATTTCTTTGTTTTGTCTCGGATTGCAATGATTAATCAAAATCATTTGATAAACAAAATAAGTCGAAGCAACATTTATGCCATGAAGCTTTGCAGGGATCATCTTTCAACACAGACTCAAATCTCACACCACTCTTTGTAGAAATTGGCGCCATGGCAGCGAGCCCAGATGAAAGCATGCGAATGTCCAAAGTTTGGATCATTTCATGCTTACAAGAGAAGATAACCTCAACTGATGCGCAGACTGGCTAGTTAACCGTCATTTGCTAACCTCTGAGCTCACAAAAGACAATTCTACTTTTCATTCTCTGACACCCATGTCACTAACTGACTTTTAAAGCCACAGACACTCAAAGTCACAGAATGCGATGACTGCAACCCCAAGTTGAAAAGACTAATCTTTGCACCTGGGCATTTTGTCATTTGATAATGAAAAATCATGTTCTGAGTATTCAACTAGTTGATGGGATAATATTCGATAGCTGCAGCCCAAATTCTGGTTGTCACTATACGTCATTGATAGGAAAACAAAGATGAATTATACTGTTCAGGCCAATGAAGTGAGATTGGATAATTATAATGCTGTGACACAGTGGTTGGAAATTACTGCTTTAGCAGGCTGCAAATATACTGAATGGCCCAGTAGCTGCAGCTTTCTCAACCCTGTTGTAAACAAACACTTTTTTTTTCCCCCGAGCACGAGATGCTTCATCAAAAAATCTCCACTGGTCTTATCTACCCCCCCCCCCCCCCCCCCCCGCCCCTCCCCCCCCCC
>CAAKHF010009382.1:24985-37131 GCA_901007745.1 Hippocampus kuda
AGTCCCACCTCGATCTTCCACGGTTTCACTCCTCTCTGCCCCATAATGGGTTTTTCTCGTGACGTCGAGAAGAAGAATTTGCCGCTGCTGGAGTGTATTGATTTCTCTAATGGTGTGGAGCAGAGAGAGCGCAAAGAAAGGGTCTGGCGATATTGAAGAGTGCACATCCAGTCCATTAGCTTAATAAGAAGAGCATCACTCATGCACAGAAACACACCCACACACACACACACACACACACACACACACAAACACATAACTGACCTCCACGCTATGACAGGTATCAAATAACGGCTGTCACGATTCACCGTCCGTGTGTTTTTGTGTTCACGGCATGTCGGTTCATGTTCACATTTGCTCCCCGATTATTGATTGTCATTAATCGCCCGAATGGCTTTTGTCTCCATAATGCAGATGATTTCCTAATGTTTCTGAAGCGCTAAATGTTATTTTAATGCGCTCATATCAGGCAATTTAAGTGTTGGCTTTTTTTTTTTTTGGTGCGTTCATTTCAAGAACGGTCCTCGTAACCAAGGTCCGCGTTTTATGATGTTTCCTTTTAGGCTGAGTGGAGAGATGAAGTCAGGCACCACTTTGAGAAGATCAAGTCCGAGGGAACATGTCTTCACCGACTGGATGAGGAGCTCATCAAACGGCGCAGGGAGGAACTGAGGTCAGATCCTCTGCAACGTGGCGCACACCACTAAGACAATGTAGCAACCGCAAAATGTAAACACAGGCCAAAATTTTGAATTTATTGAAGCAATAATGATTGATAGTAGACTGTCAAAATGAGCGCATTAATAGCGGAGAAAGAAAAATTCTCAAATGTTGGTCTTAATTCATCCATCCATCTATTTTATGAACCGCTTTATCCTCACAAGGGTCGCGGGGGGTGCTGGAGCCTATCCCAGCCGTCTTCGGGCAGTAGGCGGGGGACACCTTGAACCGGTTGCCAACCAATCACAGGGCACACACAGAAGAACAACCATCCACGCTCACACTCACACCTAGGGACAATTTGGAGTGGTCAATAAGCCTGCCATGCGTGTTTTTGGAATGTGGGAGGAAACCGGTGTACCTGGAGAAAACCCACACAGGCCCGGGGAGAACATGCAAAGAAGGGATCGAACCCACGACCTCTGCAATGTGAGGTCAACGCGCTAACCACTGGATCACTGGGCCGCCCTGGTCCTAATTTATTTAGAAAAAACAATGTATTAGAAGGCAAAGAACACGTCTTAACGAGTGTTGTGACTAATTACGGAGGGCAGTGGATATAAAATATCCTGAAATAATTGTTCAAAATATATTAACCCTTTCAGGGACAGAGGTTACTACAGTGGATGGCTTTCCATGTTATGAGGTTACAGGGTGCATGAAAGAGGAAAGAATGAAACATATGAAATGTAAAAATGTCTAATGATTGAACAAAATGCCATTCAACAGCAAAGACGTCATGAAAACATAAAAACGATCCTTATCTTTCAGAAAGCAGAATTGATAATAAAGTTCTTGTCAACATCAATCGGGATTCATCACCGATTCAATCAGAATCATTTTACTCCTACCTCGTGTTAACTATAACTAGCAATAAAGTACAGTGAAGATGCAGTGCGCAGTAATTTTGTAGTCTCAAGTCAATAATACAATCCCACCTCCACACAGACATGCACTTGACATCCGGGAGCACTACGAGAGGAAACTGGAGCGAGCCAACAACCTCTACATGGAGCTCAACGCCATCATGCTGCAGTTGGAGCTCAAGGAGAAGGAGCTGCTCAAGTATGAAAGCTCACCTCACCTCCAGACGACATTGACGTCAGCGCAGGGACCGACCTGCGCTGTCTAGGTCTCGCTATCAAGTGAATATTGACCGTTGGTTCATCTCAGGAGGGAGCAGTCGCTGGACAAGAAGTACCCGGGTTGCTTTAAGCACCACAGCTCCAGACAATCGGCCTCCTCCAACTCCATGGAGAAACTCATGAAGAAACGCAACGTGCCTCAGAAGCTGCCCGCGCACAGCAAGAGGTCAGTTCGACGCGCTCAACAAAAGGCTTTTGCTGAAGCCACACCAGCACTGCGTTGTGAATTGTGACTAACGTGGAGCGAATGAGTTCCGCTGTCAAAACGTCGCCATCATATAACCTTGACTAACTTTTCCAGGCAATGTTTTAAGTAACATTTTTAACATTCGTGGCATACAAGAAGGAAAATAAATTGATCACTATATTATGAAGTTCAATACAGATCAATTCAAGTATAATGACCCGAACCTTGCAAGCCAACAAAAAGATGTTTGCAAGGTGAGACTGACATCTTGTGGTATTCTGCGGGTAAAGGAACGTCTATTGCTACAAGCCAAAGATAAAGCAAAACACACTTGGTCTTCATCTGTTGAGCTAAAAAAAAAAAAAAAAGTTTTGTTTTTGTTCTTAGAAAATATTCCTACTTTATTCTTGCAATGTTTTGAATTAAACTTTTAAAATATACTTTAAAACTTTTTTTTCCTCAAATAAGACGTTTTCGAAAATATGCATCTGTCTGGAAAATATAGGATTTTTTTTTTGTTGGAAATATACAAGTGCTTGAAATAACAACTTCAACCTTGAAAATCCTTGACGTTGAAAAACAACGTCCTCATAAGATGACTTAATAAATCTATAAAGTTGAATTGGGTGGTTTTGTCATTGTTTTTTGTTTCTTCATGATGGCTCGAGACGTTTGTGCTTGCAGAGATGCGTTTTGACAACCTTTTTAGGGCCGACCGATTAATCCACCGACCGATTTAATCAACTGAAATTAGCTTTTAAAATTGGCAGATTTTGTGCCAAATTTGGACTTTTTGTGATTTATTTTTGTCACTTTGCGTGGTGGTGGTGGTGGTGGACCCCAAAAAAGCAGGCAAGAGGGAAGAATAGGTTGTACTTAAGAATTGTATTGATAAAAACCCCAAAAACTAAATCCAAAACAAAGTCCTAAAAACAAAAGAATCCAAAGTATCAAACAAAACCCAGGCTGTAGCTAAAACTAATAGTCAACAAAACATGATCGAGCGACCAACAGGTGTGCAGCTGCAAGGGAAGCCCTACAGTGCCACCTGTTGGTCACAAACAGAATCATGACAATTTTTTTTTAATACAGTACATGAACACATTACTGTACAAGATAAAATGAAGAAAATGAGATTCAAAATTCCCCTGCAATGTAATGGCCACATTTGACAAATTTTCCTCTATATTCTGAAGTTAAACGAATACTAACATCTTCATTGATGCTATTTTATTCATTATAGATTTTTTTTTAATGGATTGACGAATCATTTTTCTGAATTGTACCCTGCCGCATATCGGAATCGGCCCAAAACAAATAAATAACTCAATAAATATGGGTCATTCCCTCGTCTTTGACGTCACCATTGTTCAATGAAGTGTGTCCTCTGTCACCTTCAGGCCAGACTTACTCAAGTCAGAAGTCATCCTTCCCAAACTAGACTCCTCCATGACCCAGGTGACCATCCCCACCAAAGGCTCCACGTCGCCCGGCCGCTCCCGCCGAGGGAAGCCTCGTTACAGGAAAGCGGGCAAAGGCAGCGGCAGCGAGCTGGCTCAGCTGAAGGCCACGCTGTCTTCATCGCTAGCCATGATCAGTGCCACCACGTCGGTCCCCAGCAGCAAGCAGCGTCTGGACCCCAGCGCTGCGCTCAGGGGCCTGCAGCACGACCTGCTGCTCAAGAAGATGTCGTCCTCCAGCCCCGACCTCATCTCCACCACGCTGGAGGCGGAAGGACGCAGGAAGGGCCAGGCTGTCCCCGGCCTGGACCGCGCAGGTAGCCAGAGCGCCTCGGCCGGGTTGGAGGAAGGCAGCCCGGACGGCGGCCCGGATGTGAGCGCCGGGGCGGAAGAACTGGCGGAAACGCCGCCGCGCAGCGACACACCCAGCGAAGACGCCACCTCCGTCCCGTTCGCCAGCAGTCCTGACTCACCGTGCGGCAAGGGGGCGGCAGCGAGGCGGCCGTCGTCCACCGGGAGCCCCCGCCTTCCTCAGGATGGCGAGGAGAAGGAGGAGGGCCCGGTGATCACGCGCTCGCCCAGGAGTCAACGCCTCACGCCATCGGCGCTACTCTACAGGGCGGCGGTCACTCGCAGTCAGGTGAGATGACCCTAAGAACAGGAAATAGAGCCCACTGCAAAGTAAGCCTTATGTTTTCAACATAAGGCTTGTGGGTGAGCAGGAGCCTACCCCAGCTGACTTTGGCCAAAAGAAGCAGAATACAACCTGGACTGCTCAGCCAGCCAATCACAGAGCCACCAAAATGGAGCTTTCGCTTTCAGTGGCTCAAATGTTGCTGTTGACACTATCTGACCCTTTACATTCCGGAATTGTTGCATGACTTTTTGAATGATGGAGCATGTGAATGTTTTCCACAGAGACGCGGCGTGTCGTCCGAGGAAGAGGAGGGAGAGGTGGACAGCGAAGTGGAGTTGCCCAGAAGATGGTGAGTGTTTGTGTTTGTTTTTCTCAATCGCTTCACGAGAATGGGAATAGCAGGAATGTTGTTGCTGCCTCATGTTCATTCATCCCCATTGAGGAATAAAGTATTACCGCATACTTTGAGAAAAGGTTTCTTGTTGTTATTATAAAATATGTGTTACTTGATGACTGATTGTGCCCAAGGTGGAGTCTGTTATAGTTAAAGCTGCTTGCAATATTTGAATATAGCCGCACTTGAGCTGCCCACCCCGACTTCCCGAACAAGCAAATAATGCACTCTGTACAAGCTGTCATTGGAAACAGCTGCAACGTTGTTAGCATAGCTTATTTATGATGGAAAGTTGCCAGGCAATAGATTAATGGGGTTTTTTTTTCAATAAAAGAGAAGTGATCGACTTATCTGACAACCAGGAGAGCAACGGCTTTTGTTTTAGTGCTCCAGCAATCCCGTTGAACATCTGTGTAGAAAACCACCAGAACATAATGCTTATCCCAGATTTGTCTTGAGGACTGTCCAATTAATTCTTCTGAGTTTTGGTTGTTAACTGGAGTTCAATAATCCAGTCAAGAAAACAATCAGCACGACTGGGTTGGGCGGCAACAACAGGTGGCCTGATTGTGCACGAGCATGCGTGCCTGATGATGACTGACACAACATTGGGTCACGCCTTCTGACTCTACACAGTCTCTGATTGGCTAGTTTAGACAAACTGACAAGTTTAGTCAAATAGTTAAAAAATACATCAGAGGCATAAAATGGGGTTAGAGTGAGATGATTTCAGAAAATATTTAAATAATAATCTACTGGTTATACACACAAACATGACAAAATGGTTCAATTTTTTTGGAGGTGTTTTTTTTTTTTGAAGACTGCAAACTCCAGCTTTAACACTTATGGAAGAAACATTTATTCAATTGAATTGCTTTTAAAAAAAAATAGCGCGGGCATGCAGAATGCTCCAATTAACTGATTTTTGTTCAAATATATATATAATTAAAACCATGGAATTGTCGATCATCTATTTATTTTGAAATATTTCAGAATCATTTTCAAACATTAACATTTTTCATTTTTTAAAGTTTTCTTTTCATTTTAACTCAAATTCAATTTTCAATACATGCATGCTTAGAAAAAAAAATATTGAATTGAAATCATTTGATACATATATATGAATATAAAACATTAGTTTGTGTGCTTGCTAGCTAGCTAGCTCACTAGCTAGCTAGCTAGAGCTCCATTCCAAAGTAAGAAGCGACCTGCATGCGGCCGTCGCTGACGTGGTGTCCTTTGCATTTGACCCTAGGAGGCCGGCGAGCATGAGCAAATGCCAGTCGCTGTCCACATTCAGCTCAGAGAACCTGTCAGTGTCGGACGGCGAGGAGGGCAACACCACGGACCACTCGCACAGCGGCACGCCCGACGTGGTCAGCACCAACACGGACGAGCGCCTGGATGACAAGAGCGACGACCTCCTCTCACAGGGCTCTGAGATCCCCGCCGACCCCGCCGCCTCCGACGGCCTGTCCGAGAAGGAGGCCGCCGTCCGCCACGTCAAGACGCAGCTGGCCACTCACGAGCTCAGCTACGACGAGGTGAGTTTGCATTCCTCTTGAGGGCTCTGCTCCTTCGGCCTTCCACGCTTACACTCATTAAAATGTTCAAATGTGTCGTGACTATGAGAATTAATGCTAATTATTAAAAAAAAAACATACCCGACAAACATATGCTATATGTATAGTTGTGGGGAATATACATAAAGCCAAAGTAAAAGCATCATCTCAAATAAATGCCTTCTTCTCCTCTATAAACATTTTTTTAAGGTTCTCTACGATGACTCAGACTGCGACAGCGCCGAGTTGGACCACCCGGGCTGCGTGGAGCCCAGCCAGAACTGGTGAAGGTCACCACCAGCCCAACCCTGTCCGCTAGACCGGGCTCATTGAACCTCTCGTCATCACAAACCCGCGCACACAGCAAAGGCAGGACATGAGGACTTTTTGAGCAGACTGAACAAAGTGTGTGTGGTTTCTCGTCATGTCACATGACGGAATCCAATCAGGTTTTGTTTGGCCTAATTATGCACTCTGTCGTCTATTTATTTATTGATTGATTGTCTTCAAGAATATTCACATTGTGTCATCGTAAACTACATTGCCATTTTCTACGTGTACATAAAGAAAAGCCGCCCGTGTAAAATGAACAAATTTCTAATGCGTGAGACTGTATCGTTTAAAAAAAAAAAAAAGGTGCTGATGTTTCTACTTGTTGACCACATGAAGCTTTTTTTTTTTTGTTTGTTATTTGAATGTATCCTTGCTTGCGCATCTCAACGCAGGGGAACAAAAGAGGAAGAGTTATGTGAACAAAGAAGAAGCAATATGTCCAAGTCTATAGCAGCATCTACTGGACTATTTCTCTGGATGTAAATACTTTTTTTAGTTTAAAAAAAAAGCATGCTTCTGATATATACATATTGGATATTTATGGTTTAGAAGTAAACTTTGTAAAGAGGGTGCATTGAATGCGATACAATAAAGATGGCAGATTTTTAGCAAAATGAGGCAGACAATTTCTATTCCTGATCATCCGAGAAATGCACAATTTAAATCCGTTTAATTACTTGGGGAAAAAATACAGCACAGTCCTGCTCATTTGTCAGTTTTCCATAAAAATTGTTTCATTTGAATCATATGGTAACACACACACACACACGACACTGTCTTTGTGTTTTTCTGAGTCTCATGCTGGAGTGTGGGCGTTTCCCTCATGAGCCGTGCCTGACTTGAATCTAGCCTCGTTACCGTCTACTTTATAAACCACACCACGCGGACATCTGGCTATCGGATTATTAAACCTTGCTCACAACTTTTTCCAAGCGCTTCAATTTTCTAGACACTCTCCATTTTTGCCACGTTGTTCGTGGTGTTTTTTTTTTTTATTGTTGTACTTTTTTCATTATGGTGTCTCGGTTTTGTATTCTCATGTTTTGGATTCTCTTGTCCCTTTAGTTCACAAGCTATTTATGTTTTTGTCGTTCCTTGCCTGTTGCAAACGCTTTTTGTTTGTTCCACACTTTCCTGCTTCTTTGTTAACAGCGTCCTGCGTTGCTTTGTTAAAAACATTTTTTTCATACCATCTTATCTGTCTACACTTGTGGAATCCTCAATCTGTCAGAGCTTCGTCCAGATACTTCACACACACACACTTCCTCTCGCTCTAAACATTGGAATTGACTGACACAAGTAATTACTTCTAATAAGTGCCTGGTGCTCTCTGCAGCTGAGTAAATTGTTTTAGTCCCATGATAGGGAACTTTGCAAATGAACCAAGGTAGGAACTTGAATGCAGCAAAAAAAAACTCAAAAAGTCTACAGCGCCCTCTAGTGCAGTAACTCCCAAACAGTGTGCCATCAGAATAATTGAAATTATCCAATGTCGATTTTTTTTTTCAATAAAAAACGTTTTAATTATTCAATGCCAACCACACAGCGTAACAGGCAGAACAATCAAATCTTCCACTACGTAACAGGAGGTACAGAATTAACTTATGTATGCCTTCTTATGAGCCGTTTTGCTTAGTATTGTGCCATGATTTTATTTTCCGACGTGCCTTGGCTTTATAATGGTTGGAAAACAATGTTTTAGTGCATCACAGTGCAGGGACTGCAAGATTGGATGACCGGGGTTAGACCATTTACTTTTTTTCTTCTTTTACTGCATTAGTGTCCAACAAAGACATTTCACAACCCATCTAAATATAATATTAAGGACGACAAGCCCAGTCAGTGTGTTTAGAGCATTTCACATTTTTATTTCACTTTTTTTTAAACAAATTTGTGGCACCCAAGATCTAGTCTCAGAAAAGGAAAAACGTGCACAAATGTCCTTTTTCCTGCAAATAATAACAATTTTAAAAAAATCAATTAACTTAGCAAAGCAAAGAGCAGCTAACTAGTGCTAGCTCACAACCCCTTCTTTGCCTTCATTTTGTTTTCTTCGTAATAGCCTCATACACATGTTTGCCAGTGTCCCTCCCCTCTCTGCCATACTTTGGTAGTTAAAAAAAATACTTCCATTTAAAACAAATATTCCAACTTTTTTTTAAGTATATAGCAGTTTTTACAACAAAAAAGCTTTCCCCTCAAAAAACCCGGACAAAAAACACCTCCCATCCCAGCAAAAAAAAATGAAACGTGATCCAAGGAGGGGAATGACAACAAAAGGGAACGTGCCTACAACGTATCGTATCAGTGACCGAGTGTACGCGTATAGCTACTCTCTGATGTGTAACAAAATATATTTTTAGGGGAATAAAAAGAGTGACTCTATTCTTCTTTTTGATCCTTTATTTGTGTCTTTTTTTTCTTTCAAAGAAATCTACGCTGTACACAACTAAATCTAAATCTTTCTTTACGGCAGCACTGAAACATGAAAGTTGCAAAAGGGGATCAAGACTAATATTTTTAAAAAAAAATCTCAACTGATTTAAAACCCCATCTCCCAAAAAAAATGGGGTATTAAAATCCTAGTTTAGGGGTGGACTAAAACAAAAACAAAATAAAATAAATAATCACGGAGGCTGTGGATGAAGTGATGCTAACAAAGGAAGAAAAGGGTGTTATATAGGTGTAATATAGCTTTTTTTGTTGTTGTTGATGTTGTTGGTGGTGGTGAGATGTAGTGCAGACTGGGAGTCTCATCAGTTGGCTGCCAGTCCGGTGGCCTCCGAGGAAAGCCTGGAGCGGGACAAATACACACACAATGCATGGTTGGAGACCAACGCCATTTTCATTCTACCAGGATTGTTTTTGTTTTGTTTTGGGGTTTTTTTGCCACAAGTTCCAGTAGTGAACAATGAAGGCTGAGGCTTTGCTCCAGGACAGACGTGAAATTCTGATCGAGCAGAAAAGTTACGCATTAATGCTGCGGGGGGGCGAGACACCATACTGGGATGAAGAGGTGCATGTGTTGTGAAAAGTGTGTGAAAGACGACTTGTGTAAAGGCAATATGGTATCATGATACTTTTTTTTTTTTTAATCCACACACACACCCAAAAAAAAATCATGTATGGAGGGTCGTCTTCTTTTTTTGTTTTTTCTATTTTTCTCGACACCCTTGGCAACAAGTCCGTGGGCTACTGGGCACCCCTGTCTAGAGGATTCATACGAGTGATTTCAAACTTTGGCTATACCATCTTAAGACCGAGGACAACAGGGGGACAAATGTGAGTTTTCAAAATACTATCTGAAGAGGGCGGGGCATCAAAATTAGCATTTAATATTTCTTTCGCCACAGGAGGAGGAAATGCTGAATAACACCCCTGCACATGCCCCCCCCCAAAAAAATCCCTCACTAAACATGTGCGTAGTCGCAACCTAAAGACATCTATAGGATATTGTTATACATACCACCACCTAGTGATGACTAGAAATTGTTTTTTTTTTTTTTTGCATAGCAATACCAGTGCTTCAATGTGACATGGTGTACAAAAAATAGATGCCTGAAATTTACATGCGGTACATCTATGTAATATACTGCCCCCTGGTGGAACAGGCACAAACACATGTGCAGTAATGGTAACTATCCAAGCAACACCTTCCTGTTCATTCTCCATTATGTGGCAGGCATCTTCAAAAGATGAGCAGTTTTACTTTAATGTAGTTTCAATGGACATTGGCTTACTCCCCTTTTTACATTTTATGTACGACAATGTTTAAAATCCGAAACAAGTCCTGGAACAAATGAATTATTTCCTACGGGAAAAAGCATTTGTTTGGCATCTTGAAAAGGTGGTGGGGTTTAATTTTTAAAATTGTATTCTGTGGTATTTTTTGGTGATTTGTGTATTTTTGAGCTGCTGAGAGCGAGAGTGGGCGAACTACATTTTTGTCAATTTGCTTGTGGAGGCTCTCAGTCGTACAGGAAAGTTCCATCGAAGAAAGGTAACCATCCCCAACCAGTCCTCAAACAGGCCACGCTCAGCTTTTTAGCGCGAACAATTTCCCGGAGTCTTCACGGAGACTTCAGAGTTGTCTACCGCTGACGAAGCTTCTGTGAGAGAAGCGAAACGTCCTTTTTGTTTTTTGTTTTTTACCCATAGGTACAGATGACAACTGACGGAACCCTTTCTTCGATTTTTGTCAATTTTAAGTTTAGCGCATAAATAGAGAAAAGTCATTGTTCAGAATGGTCGAAATCTAATTTGGACAGATAAGGGGCAGTCCCTTATTGCGTTTCTAGTGCTACACTGGGTCCAACCCCACAAGAGCAGGCTTCAACTCATGGAAAACCACTTCGGAAAGTGCGCTTCGGAGCTTAACAGAAGACAGAGAGTTAGAGCAGTAAAGCCCCGACATAAAAGGTTCCAGTTTCACAGACCCACCAATTTGTTGATATATATACGCATACATACACACATGCACGTGCTTTGAGCCTGAAAGAAAGAAATTCGCAAACGGTGGCCATTGGACTAATGGTTAGGAATACAGACTTTAATTTAAATAATAGAAATTAGGTTCATTAAAAACATCCCCCCCAAAAATGTCGAAGCTCAACTTGAATTTGTGGTGTGTATACCTGAGCGAGGACTAAAGCTCCTTTATGTACATGGGGGGAGGAAAAAAAAGCACGCGCAGTCACCATGGTGATGTCAAAACAAATCAATTTGGCGCAAGCATGACATCATCTGAGGAGAAAGAGCTGCTACCTGAGCACAGCTTACACACAAAGAGGAAAAAAGGCTTCAGCGGCCACATCCGCGCTGCATGCAAAACTCAATAGTAGTAATAATAATCACACTTGACAGGCAATAGAGTAAATATGGCAGCAAACTGCATGTGTGCGCGTGTGTGTGTGCCTGCATGTCGGGTTGCAAAATTCAGGTAATTTAAAAAGATGCAAAGTTTCCAAGGGAATTCGTGGAAAACCGGGACTTCACTACATTGAAGGTTGGCTCATAAAAAGGCAACTTGAAGAGGAAGCCAAGTCAAACAATCAAGAATATATTCTTCGCAGCCCCGCAAGTGTAAATACGGTATTCAGACTTGTGACATGTTGTGTTTGAGGAAGATGAATTAAGTGGCAAAATCCACCAGTTTTTATCCATCTCGGGGGTGGCGGCCATTTTGCCACTTGCTGTTGACTGAAAATGACATCATAGTTTCTTGAGGCTCAGGTAAGGACCAATCATGACTCAGCTTGCACGTGTCACGTGGCCAAACTCTGATGAGGGGAGTCGTTACATGAGCCCTTTGGCACTGTGATGTGAGTCCTCCTCCTCATTCACAATTTGGTAATTTTTTTTTTTTTTTTGTCCTCCCACAAATCACAAGTCAGTCCACATTGTGGGCGTTATCTTTTTTTTCTTAGACCGTACAAGTCTCCTGAAAAATGATTTGGAAGTATGAGGATTCCGCCCAATGGCAGCGATGGAATGATACCTTTGCATTAAATGACTCAATTTCCAGTTAATTCTAAAATGCCTCGGCATATCTTCCCATGGAAATTTACTGTGAACTTACCAGAAATCTTGCAACATGGTGTGGTGTACGTGTGTGTACGTGTGTGTGTGTGTGTGTGTGTGTGTGTGTGTGTGTGTGTGTGTGTGTGTTTAAGTTTGTGTGTGTGTGTGTGTGTGTGTGTGTGTGTGTA
>CAAKHF010009382.1:37151-52197 GCA_901007745.1 Hippocampus kuda
GATGCAAGCTCATGATGATTGGAAAGCGGGTGAGACTTTAAAACTTTGTGTGTGTGTGTGTGTGTGTGTGTGTGTGTGTGTGTGTGTGTGGTTTAAGTTTAGTGTGTGTGTATGTTAAGTACACGTGGCCAAAGCAAGTGTAGAGAGTGGCTGCGTTAGTAAGGGGAGAGCCGTCGCCGCTTGGACTTGGAGCCCAGCTCGGGGGCCATTTTGGGCTCAGAATTGGCAGCCCCGCTGACAACATGGAGGGCCAGCAGAGGCAGTGGCTTGAGTGTGAGGAGACTGGACACACAGGCAGGTGAGGGGTCGGAGGAGGAGGATGTGGAGGAGGAAGAAGGAGGAGGCCCAGGAGGTAACAAGGACAGAGGGATGGAGGCTGAGGGGAGCACCACACAGGAGGAGGAAGCAGAGGAGGTGCTAGTAGTAGTAGCAGTGGTAGTAGTAGTAGTAGTAGTAGTAGTAGTAGAGGTGGAGGAAGGGCACGGGCTGCTCGGTTCGGGGTTCAAGGAGGAGGAAGAGGAGGAGGAGGAGGAGGAGGGAGGAGGAGGAGGTTTAGAGGACTCTACACTGTAGAAAAAGAGACAAGGAGAGAGAAAGAGGGAGAACACAGTCGGGATGGGTCACAGGGCAGGCTGGTCGGTGGGCAAATGGCAGAGGAAGGGAAGTTATGATTTTTTTTTTCTTCCTCACCGGGAAGGGGACCGTGAAACGTGTGCGTGTCATGTTGATCAAAACAAGGCTGCGGGCCAATAAAGAGCTGGGCACGCTCTGGATTCATGCCGGTATATTGTTGTCCAATAAAGTGCATGTGAAATCCAAATGTTGTACATTTTCTACAGAGCAAATAATTCATATTTATTGATTCTATGAATTCTTATATTACTTTATTAACGGAATCTTTTAACTATAATCCAATTTATATTATTTATGTCATGAATTATTATGAATACTAATAGAACTAATATTTATACAAGGGGTTTTGTTCACTCAAAATTTAGATCTATGTTTTTCGTTGGACAGTGGACAAGAGCCTGTAGCGCATGAGTTAATAATAGCGGCATCTTGCGTGTCCACCAAGCAGTACAGTTCACTTCGCCACAGCTTATGTACCCACCACCTACGGACCAAATATAGTTTTCATTATTCATATTCCACCTGAAGTGTATTATTTTCTTCACTGTAGTATCTCTGACCAATAATGTGCGTGGCTTTAAAAGGGGTCCGTGGCCGGATGAGTGACATTCATTAGTGAACAAGAGTTGTTGGCTATTAGCTCAGGTTAGCATGTCTGCGCATTCATGTGCCGCCTGGGTATTACATTTTAATTTCTTTACCGTTTGTTTATTAAAATTAGCTAACGTTGATACATTACCTTGTGCTACCACCTAGGCATGCTGTTATACTGCACAAGTTTTGTTTTGCACTTCAACGTTTTGTGAAAATGATCCAACCCTTACACTTTGTCTTTCAGGCACTCACTTATCCTGGCTAACCGTCATTGCGCCAGTTTGTTTCTATATGGAGTAATATGTGCGATTGCATTAATATTAGTCCGTATTAAAAAATATTCTTGTAACCTACTGTGTATTTTTTTAAGGGGTGACAACATATCCTCAGTTATTTGCTCAATATCCCAGTCAAACGTAAAAGTCTTGCTTTAGGGCCATCTTGGTGCAAAGAAACTATGACGTGAGGGAAGGAGCTTCATTTAGTCAGACCACAAGCCAATGCAATGAAATTACCACCATCATGTTCATCTACGGGGAATGATAAACCTTTTTAGGCGGAATGTCAATTACATGCAGGTTTTCACTATTTGCAGCAGGCCTCTCTGCCCCTAATATTGTAGGTGTTAATTTTCCTCCAGAGCTGATCGTGGAAATTTTATTCCGTACCGAACTGAATTTTACTGCTTGGTCTTTATTTGGCTTTCACTTTAAATGACTGACATGTGGTCGTGCGTACTGACCTGGCATTGATGAGGTATTCTGCCAAGCTGATGCTTGCAGGCGAGCCCGTGATGGTCACCTGTCGATCGGTGGAACCGTCCACCGGGTTTGCAATCTTGATCTGGGCGCCCGACATTTGTCTGATCTCGTTGATCTTAGCGCCTTGGCGGCCGATGATGCAGCCAATGAGCTGAAGAGGAGGAGGAGCTTAGCCGAGAACTACTTAAAGGCACCCCCCGCCCAAATTTTTGGAAGAAAGCTTACCTCGTTCGGAATTTTCATCTCATTAGAACTGGTCTGAGCGGAAGCGTCAATTCCTTAAAGAATTTTTTTTTTAAAAAAGATGAGAAATTGCTGCACATTGGGATCCAGATGTCCATTTTACAGCACATACCGGTGAATCCCTGGTTGCTGTGTGCAATGGGGAAGGGGCTCTGCTGCATAGCCAGCTGGTGAAGTTTGGTGAGCTGTGGAGAGATAGCAGCAGAGGAAGACTGTGAGAGGGGGAGAGAGGAGGAGGAAGAGGAAGATTGGAGGGAAAACAAGGAGTGAAAAGGGGAAGAAAACGACACAAATCAAAGTCAGTTCAAAACATACAAATAACACATCTGAAGGGAGGGATGTAAATTGCAGTAGAGTACAAAAAGAACAAAAAAAAGGCCTAATCCCTCTGAGGTATCAATCAAAACCCATCATGAACACATCAGGCTATATTTGTACTCCAGCGTTCAGGTGACAATTCAGATTTTTAGTATTACAACTGGGATATGAAGCATTGCGATACACATCGAATTTGAGCTGTAGTTTCATGTGTTCTCTCACTGTAAATACTTTCATACGCGTTTGTCAAATGAAATCAACAATATTTGCCATTAATTTGGGAGTTCGGCACTTGGACCCGGTGTGTAAATCCAATGGTTGAGAATGCAGAAATTTTGACACCAGTTTTCATCGTGTGCGTGTGGGTGGACCTACAGTGTCCAGCAAACAACATTCCCTCACTTCACTGTGACATAAGCATTTAAAGAGGAGCCTCTAAGGACGATTAAAAGGGGAAGGATGCTTGAGGTAGGTAGGCAAAAGAAAATCAAGTCAAGGGGAAAGATGGGATTATTTAAAGGACAGAGTAAGGAGCAGAGCAGAAGATGGTCATTGATGGACCGGTGGGTGGAGAGTCTGGACAAACCCGAACAAACATGCTGGACGCACACTGGACTGGACCATTTCAGATAGTCTAATCTACCAATGTAAATGTAAATGTAACTCTACCAAAAACCATGACTACCACGTTCAAGAAAGCAAACACCTGGACTAATAGTGATGGTTTGGCACTATAGAACAGTGCATTTTATTGTATTTTATAAAGCAAACCAAAAAAAAGGGCGCTAAGAACAAATTAGCCATTTCCTTTAAAAATATATATATATATTTTTTTACATCTGATCTCTTTGTAAAAGAGGCTGAAGATAAAGATTTACAGAAAATGGATGGAAGTGGAGTCATGTTGCTACCGCTAAAACCTTGCAAAAAACAGATGATGATTTGTGCTCTAACCCCGAGTCAAAAACTTCAAAAAAAGAGAAACCCTTTCAATGAAGATGCTGATCCGGTTTGCCAATTTTTGGCAAGCACAATTCATTTGCTTGACGAACTGTCACTCACTAAGATTGACTAAAAGGAACTGGCAGCCATTAGAGGAACTGAATGAACATGAGCAATGTCAACATCAAGAAACAAAAATTTCCATTTCTGTCAAACAAGCGCAAAGGGGGCAGTCTCTGGCACAGACGGAAACTTCACTTACATCTGGTTGTGGAATGGCATGCTGTCCTTGCACGGCATACGCCTGAAACAAATGAGAACACAACTTTCACAGGCCTTGCATCGGACGCCGGCTAAAGCTAATAAAAAGATCAGCAACAACAAGTCCCGTCCAAAGTCTCCACATTTCTTGCAAAGGAAACATCTTTAGTGACATGAAAGGGAAATGGAGGAAAGCCAGAGAAAAGAGGAGCTTATTTCTCAGAATTGTACGCAAACACGTCTATGACGTCTCAACACGAGCAAATAAGTGTGGCGTACCTGTCCACCTGCGAAGATAACAGGAGATCCTGAAGGTTTGGGTCGGTAGGGAATCGTGACGCCTTTCGGGGGAGACTGCAAGGGACACCCAAGACAGATGCATGAGCACAACCTCAGCTGAGAAATAAGTGCGGGACAAATCCCGTAACGACGACACCTCAAGCTGCTATTAGCACCGTTTCCTCAAATTGTGGCCTTCTGCATGCCAATTCATCATCGGTTGCGTCTATTTGAAACAAATAAAGGTCTCACAACAAAAGATAACAGTTTCTCTAAGTTCATACAAATATATATTTCATTTGAAAAACGCCCTCCCCCTATTGGCACGAGTTTCATTAATACACCTTATAGTATATTTGTAAAAATAAAGTCCACACAACAAACAGCTTACCTCTATTGATTGTTTATACTAAAATGAGAAAGTAATATTAATATTGTATTAAAAAGTATGTTTGTACAAATAAAGGACTTAAAGGACCAAAAAACAATTAACTCCAATTGTTCCCACACAGAAACAAACTGATATACAGTATACATAATCTGAAGTCATTATAAAAACTCGAGGACTGCCACCTGACCCATACTTGGCGATACCCACATTAGAATCAAGTAACGAATGATCGAATTTAATTTTACGTGTTGGTACTAAGACTCCAAACTGCCTGTAAATGTTTACATTTTGCCCCTAAAATTTGAGACAGTGCGAGTACATTTTTCATCCACTGGTTCTTGTACAACCTATAAATCTGCTTTTTTTGTATTGCCATTATTAGGCTGGTTGGCCACCGTTAACGCTGACATGGCATCGAACAGAGAGGAACTAGTTTTCGAAAGATGCAACGTTTTGTCAGTGATTTTGAATCGGTCCAGTTTGCAACATCAGACGGTGAGCAACAAAAAATCTGCTGCAAAGGATGTTGAGAGGTTGTTGAAACCAAAGGGAGTAGCAAACGCGGTTCTTATGTAGGTTCCTGCTTACCTCGAGCATGACAACACAGATCTGCTTGACGCACTCGATGATCGACTGGGGCGTGCCAGCTATGCTGATGGCGCGCTCCGTGGAGTTGGGCAGCATGTCACCTGCCACTTGGACCTGAGCACTGGTTGACTGACAGCACAACAAATCAAAGGGAAGTAGGTGAGGTGGGTGCGGGGGGGGAGACGACGCCGGCATCTGCTTTTGTTTGGTTTCTAAAGGAGGATGCATACCTCTCGGATTTCTTTAATCTTGCAGCCACCTTTGCCAATGAGCGAGCCGCACTGGCTGGCGGGCACCACGATGCGGAGGGTCACTGGGGGCTTGCTGGTGGCTGTGCTGTTTGTCATCGAGCTGGTGATGTCCTGAGGGCACAATTTGGTCCATTTGGTCACTTGGTCTGAAAATGCTGTCTTTACTACAAACTACGTTTTTCCTGCAATGCATTTTAATGAGCATCAATTATACGTGGATTTTTGCCATTAGCAATATTAATATAGTTCCCTATCTATGCCAGTGACATACAAAGACAAGTACAATGAAATGGCTCTTCCACTCAAAAGCAGAAGATCCAATAATTACAAGTATATACCAGTATTATTGTTAGAAATGAACGATATTGGCATATATTTGGCATTATTTTGTGAATGCAAACACTTTGTTTTTCTTCTTTCTTCTTTCTACCCACAATCTTGCTGATGTAGACTGTAAATGTCCCCAGTGTGGGACAAATAAAGTGTCTTTATCTTTTATACTTCAAATGTGACATTTTTGTTCAGTAGTGTGCCTTGAATCGGTATTAGGTTGGGAAACACTGATTTATGGTTGTCCATCCAAGATTGAGTGGTGACACACCTCTTCCAGTTTATCAATGATCATGGAGAAGGCCTTGAAAATGGCGGTGGTTGGCCCTGCCAGAGTGATGATCCTCTCGGGACAGTTGCCCTCAGAGATGTTGATGCGTGCGCCGCTCTGTGTGGAAAAATCACAAGCCGGGACATGAAAAACAACCACTTGGCAATTAAAACCGTCGCGTTGTGATTATTTGCAGGAGAGGACATGAAGGGAAGGCACCTCTTCTCTCATCTTCTTCACAGATTCGCCTTTCTAAAAAGCAGGACAAATAAGTCATGTTTAGTACCGGGAAGACACATTTTAGTGTAATTGTGTTCTGTGAAGCCTTACCTTGCCAATGATGCTGCCAACTTCCTGAAATGACAAAACAATATCCATGAGCTTTGGCACATTTTGGGGAAAATATACATTTTGTTTAAATAGTTCTGAATCAAATGGCCCAGATTTCAAAATTAACACAAAAACTTCACCCCTCAAGATGCACGAATCCTTTCGCGAGACACCCACATGACCAAGTGAGACCTCATTTCAGCAAATATCACACGATCAAAATCTACGCACGCAGTTGGCTTTTTCTTTGACTTACAGTGGCTTTCTTGTAGGTGAGCCTCAACAAGCGACGTTTAAATATTCTGCCGGTGTTCCGATTAATTTGATAAGTGATTAATTTTGACTCCACTGCACAAGAAATGGAAATGAGTGTGACGTAGGAAAGGTTCGAGCAACTCAGTAAAATATGAGCAACACGATTCATTTCACATCCATTACACACAGCATTTTAGCGCAACAACTTCTGAACATTTTTAGAATCAATTGTGCTGATGATCAGCTTATTGGGTCTATCCCTCACCCGCTATGTGCAGAGCGATGCATGTGTCTGCAGTAGCATTAGTCCATGTGGAAAAATGATCTCTGCCAAGCTTCGAGGCTGAGAATTATTTTAGTTCATTAATGGTTGCAGCCCTATGGCGGCCATTGAATATCGAGTTGTGCACGCTACGTAAACACACTTTAAACAACGCGTACAGGTTCCACTGTCAGGATATCACAGCTACATGTTTCTTGTGTAGCAGGATTCAACTGTACCACGTCAATACCATGACTCATCACATCAGTCCCTGGAGGTTGAGAGGGGGGTCATTCAGGCGAAAAATGACACACCTCACCTTGCCGTGCATGAGCAGCCTAATTGTAAGGGTGACATTGAGCCCTCCTTCAATCACACCAGAGTCCATAGCTGCAGCTGCTGTGGGTGAGACTTCTGTGCCAAACTTGTGGGGGTAGGGGCGGGGGCTCTTTGGTCACTGAGATGATCTGGAGGGAGAGGGTGCAATATGTTGACATGAAAATGAGAACATAAAGTACAGTAAGTGGCCAGTTAAAGATATAGTAAAAAGTCTCGTCAGTCAAGAGAGGAAATAGTCATAAAAAATAAAAATAAAAAAGTTGTCCTGCTTGTTAATGTACTACTGCATCCCTTGACCTTTCAAGTAGAAACATTTGTCCACTACTAGAGTGCATCAAAACGGAGTAGGAAACTACTGTTCAGTACTCGTACATCTGTTACACCCCAATAGTATGTATGTATGTACTGGCACTGCGGTCGACCAGTGAGCAAGGTCGCCTCACGGTGCAGGGTTCGATTCCGGATCTGGCCTTCCTGTGTGAGGTTTGTATGTTCTCTCGGTACGTGTGTGGGGTTTCTCTGGGTTGCCTGGTTTCCTCCCACATTCCAAAAACAAGCATGGCAGGTTAATAGAACACTCTAAATTATCTTTAGGTGTGATTGTGAGCGCAGATGGTTGTTCGTCTATGTATGCCCTGTGACTGGCTGGCAACCAGTGTAGGGTGTACACTGCCGACTGCCCCAAGACAGCTGGGATAGGCTCCAGCACACCCACAAACTTGTGAATTACAAAGTCGATGGGTGTATAGTAAAGTATAAATGCGTCACAAACTGGTATCCTCCATGACCCAATTGGTAGCACCAAAGTGCCCACTAGAATTTTGGTCCTACTAATTTTGGATTGGATTGGATACAACTTTATTGTCAAATGTGCTGTATGTGTACTAATGTGCAGAAATGCAATACGGTGGTGGAAGCAAAAACATTAGTGTGTTTGAATTGTCTCAGTGGTAAGGACAAAGAGTTTCGAAGCCATTTGAACATCTATTCAATGAACTGAAACTTTGGCATACTATTGGGACAACTACATGTTACTATTGAGGCATAGCTGTACACTAGTAGATAACACTCGTGACATGATAAAATTCTACTAATTGACAAAAACATAACTAGTAACACATTCAACAAGCGTGCTGAATTGTCTTACAAGTGAGTACAAAGAGCACACCAGACCGTGTACTTTAATATTTGGGATATTCGATAATACCATTTTCGGCGGTTTGTATCAACAGCCTTCATGAATACATATACCTGATATCAGAAATAAGGCAAGTATTGAAGCCTAGTATCAGTTATAGCCGATAACTACTTAAGATGGATCAAGAGATACTCACATAGCTGTGAAGCCGAAATTTCAACTTGTTAACATCTGGCTCTTCACGAGTAGTACTAGTTGCAGTTTTGCCTCGCTAGTAAGATTGTAGTAAATAGTAAAATGCAGTCATTCTACTCGTGTGCCGCGGTGTCTTACTAGTGAGGTCAAATAGTGTACCAGCCAATTTTTAAATATATCGAATAAATGCTGGAACGGCTTTCCAAAGTTAAGGCATACGCTAACGTAGAAAACAACCGCAAAAGACTCACAAGCACGCTTCCAAATGTATTTGTTTTACTTTAGGGTGACAACATAGACAACAGAACCGAGGCTGTGCAAATATAGTTAAATACGTTTGGTGAGTAAAAAGGGGGAAAAGCGATCAAACGGCCAACATCGCTAGCCGGCTAACCGTTTCGTCATCATTAACATCGTGCCAAGTCGGCGTTTCCCACCCACCTCAATAAACCTATTTAAAAACACTTTATTGAAACGTAAGTCTCCAGATTGATGACTAAACAACTTATACGTCTCCTAAATGGGTTCTGGGCGTTTACTTCATAATGAAGTAGTAGCATCTGGAGAGGTGCTCATTTTTGAGGCTTCTAAGTGGAGGAGGGGGGGGGGAAGCATGCGCACGATAGGTAGCAATGCTAACTTCTATTTTATTCAACGTAGTGACATTATGCTTCACAATAGACGACAACCACGTCAAACTAGACGCTATTCATAAAAATCTGGTTCAAACAAAAGGTAATTTGCGCTGTAAAGAAGCGCCACGCTTGACGTTTCCGGTGGCTAGCTAAGCTAACAAAGCTAATTTTAGACGGCGCACTCACCGCGGCCGCTGAGGCCTACACGATGCTAAGCTAAGCTAAAGCGCGATTTCTTACCGCTTCTTCGGACCACAACAACACTGCCAACGAAAACATCAGAAGTCGGAGGCCGAACTTACCCGGTTCGCGCGCTGGAAGGTGACCGGGGGGTGGGTTGGGGTTATGAGGGTAGAAGGGGAGAGGTTCGGGAGGGTAGAAACCCAGGGGGGGAAGAGTTTAGAGAGGACTCGGGGGAAGAGGGAAGAGCGATGTGAGACCGAGCTTCACTCCTTTACACAAAGACAACAACATGGCGAACTCCGACCTTTCTCCTTTCCCCTTTCACCCAAGCAGAGCCCACATCCTGTTTGCGACCCGCCCAATATGGAGGGGGCTGGATATACTGTACAGTATAATATAAAAACATTTCCGCACGATTAGAAAATGGAAAACACACTAATAATATAAAATTTAATAAATGAAGGGGAAAAAAAAGTTGTGTTGTTATGGTGACACGTTCATGTATATTCGTAAAAGTTATGCCAAATCTCCTAACATTTTTTTTTAATTCTTGCACTTACGTATGTTCAGATGACTCCTAACAACGACTAAAGAAAAAAATGACACATTTGAGAGGTACTATGCAGAGAAATAGTACTCTAAAAATTTCACATTTTGAGTTGCTGTCAGACGTTCAGAATACACATAAATATCAGCTATGTATGCATCGCAACTCTGATTGTCTATAAAAACTAACACAGAAAACAGACATTTATTCTTACATTACGTATGTCGATTTGACACCAACACTAACATGAACATTAAAAATTAAATCGTAAAAACTATTCACAAATATGTAAAACACAATTCATTTCAAAACTAATTGGAGAAAAAATATTTTCAGACACCGCAGTACCAGTAGCGAAGGGGTAAACCTGGCATACCTTGATTTTCGTGCAGGTGCAATCCTTCGGAATTTTCACAGACCGCACCGTGCCAAATTGGCATTCCGGCAAACCGAGGGCGTTTACTTTGACACGCAGTCGGTGCACTTGACAATTTGGTGGCAGAAAGTAGACTAATCTATACACCAACTAAAAGCTGGTCAAAGTTGTGGCTCAGGTGGATTTGATCGAGGTGCAGTCAGATAGATTCTGAGCTCCGTGCATCATGTGTGGTGGATGTAATTGTATTTTATTCATGAATATGGGAACAGCATGCAGCACCCTCTTAATCATTGTACTGGTATAAGGCATTAGGAGTGGGGAGCTGCTTTCTTTGGCCGGGAAGCAAGTTGGCAGTTTTAACTCCCACAATGGCACAAACGGCGCTTTTTAATAGCTTGCATCTACGAAAACAGCAAAAGAAAACTAGGACACGCTTTGCACACTTGCACGGGGAACAAAAACAGGGCTCTTGATTTGTGCACTACATACAGTATGTTGAGATTATTCTTAAAAAAAACCATTTGACAATAAAAAACATCAATACACATCATGTTAAAAAATTCAACACACAGGCCAAAAACCCAAAGCAGATTAGGAATCTAACAATTACTGTATAAATAATTCAACTACTTTACTAGCATTTAATAGCATAGATGAGACATGTAGTTTTTTATACATTTATTGTAGGTGATCACCAAATTAAAGATTGTTTTCATGGATTAATTTCAAAACAGTGATATGACAATCAGTAACTAACATGTTAGCGGTAACATGCCTTGAGATAGACTTCTCGAAAAATACAAAACACAGCCCGTAAAATAGTGACCCGCATTACTCCACAAATCTTGAAGTATTCATGAATAATCTTTTAGCAGCTAGCCCCTTTATATTTCCATGGAGGTATATAGTAGATACACAGATATCCCGCATAATTTTTTTATTGCCAAAATGCCTTTTAGCAGTTATCCATGTTATAATCGTGTGGTGGTGTAGGGTACAATTTATACATTGAATGATGGCTTCAGTCGGAGTCGCTGCTGCTGCTACTACTGCTGCTGCTGCTGCTACTGGAGGACTGCGGGGGGAAAAAATGATCAGTATCCACTTAAAATATATGAATTGGTGCCACAGTGAGGAGGTCCTACAGGTGGTCCTACTGTCTTTTGACATCTATATGCAATTACTAACCCACCCTTTTTTGGGGGGGGGGCAATTATTTGTGGATTTATGATTATGCAGGGCAGAGCAGTTACAGTGTCATGAAAATAGCTCAGGTTCACTCTACATAATTTCACTTTTGACAGTGCATTCATAGACTGCCAACAAAAGCATGATTCATTCACTGGATTTTTCTTAATGCCCCACTTATTTCCATTTATTTTACCCGATCCCCCATTTTTTTTAAAATACAATACCAAAAAAAAATTGCTTTTTCAATGTGGTATTTGGTGCAAAAAGTTTCAGAACTACTGCTCCTCTGTATTTCCTGATTGGATGCCTGGTGTGAGAGTGGTGCCAATCTCACCTTGCCGCCATGTTTGTGGTGCCCATGCATCTTGTGCACCTTCTTTAGTTTCTTCCCCTTCTTCAACTTCTTGTGGGATTTATGTCCCCCCATTCCCATGGCTATTCCCATGGCCATGCCACCCAGGCCCCCACCTACAACCCCGCTTAAGGGATTGAGGGGGTTGACCCCGCCATGGTAGTGATGACCTTTTTTGTGGTGCTGGCCCTTTGTTTTATGGTGGTGGCCTTTGGGGGAATGTGGGTACACACCGGCTTGGACGCCTCCAATGGGGGCAACCGGATACCCACCAGGTGCCACAGGGTATGAGTGTGGCACTGGAACACCAGGGTATGGCATCGCACCCGAGGGTGCTTTGGGTATCATGGCCGGGTTGACGCCAGGTGGATACTGGACGGGTAAGTACTGTTGACGCGGGGGCTGGGGGAAGGCTCCTGCGGGTGGGACGGAGGGGTATGCAGGGTTGTAGCCAGGAGGGAAGGCTGGGTTGGATGGACCTGATATAAATACACAAGTATTGAAAAAGTCAATGTTGCCACTCACTACTTTGTACCCAGTTAAAGAAAAATATGTTTGCATACCTTGATTTGGCCACATGGCTCCACTTCAGGTGTTACTGAAAGTTTCAGAAAGACCTGGAGGAAAAAAGTAACGGATTAATATTTCATTGGATATCAGATTCAAATATACAGTGTATTAACTGTTTCCTCTACGTAAAAATCAATAAGCAGTAAAAAAAAAAGTTACCCAAACATAAAATATACTAACACATAAATAAATATAAATTGATACAAAAGAAAACTAAAAGCAAAATTTAGATGGTAAAAAAAAAGTCAAACAAAAAAATTAAAAGGCCAAAAAACAATACTTTAAAAATGAAATTATAATTTTGCATTGAATAATTAAAGAATGCCTAGAAAAGAGAAATGTAAACAAGAAAAACAATCATAAAAGTAACAAAATACAATGCATAAATCTTTTTTTACTTTTAAAAAAAGATTAAAATACATTTAAAAAAGAAAAACAAAAAATTATTTTTTTTAAATAAAAAAGACAAAATACAAAATACAAAAATGTTTTAAAAAGGAGAAAAAACATGACAATAAAAATTAAAATAAAAAACAAGAGAAAATTTTAAAATAGGTTTAAAAAAGGGTCCAAAATATAGTTAAAAATAAAAAAGACAACATACAAATACATAAAAAGAAAATTTAGCGAAAAAAAGGTATAAACCTTGACGAAGCAGCTGCGGTCTGTACGTGCATACACGAACAGACAATCAGACGCGCATAACACACCCTTACCATCACCGCCGTCATCGTTCCTCTTCGCCCCCCCCCCACCCCCCTGCGGCGTGGAATTGACCGCAAGCGCTCGAGGAACGTGCAGCTAGTCGGACAGACTGCGTCGCGGGCCCCCCCCCCCCTTCCCAGTCACCCCCCATTACATGTTATGTCTTGTGACTTGTAACTGTCAATGCTTTTTTATGTGCTAGGGTCTTTTTTTATCCTAGACTTAAATTATCCTCAGAAGAGGATAGTTCGAGCGTGTTTTTTTTCCCTATCCCTACCTTGTGTTTTCCTTTCTGAAGTCTGACTGTAAATTTCCCATTGCGGGACAAATAAAGGATATCTTAATCTTAATCTTAAAATACGTTTGAGGACACATAAAACCATCTCTTATCAATATTTGCTGTTGACCAGTTTAATCACAACAACCGATAATGTGGCCTCCTTTTTGGTCAGTGAACTCAGTCTTTTGGTTATAAAAAAAAAATGGAATAGTATTTTCGCGTCCGAATTAGGAAAAAAGGCGCGTCAAGAAAAATCAATCCATGTTAGACGTCACCAACACCGACTACTACGACGGTCATTAATCCCAACACCTTGACGATTTGATTTCAATTTTTGGGGACAACCCCATATTGTTAAGAATTTGAAGTAAGTATTTTGTAAGTATGAAGTGATCCTAATGTTTACCCTTGCTTGTTTCGTCGGTGGTAGGCTCCTATTGTTTGTCTTCCGCATTGGCGAGCACTCAGCAACTGAAGAGAAAGAAACATGCGCAGGAAAAGCAAGCCGCGCCCAGCCTTTAACTCGCACGCACTATGCTTCACTTTTACACGTCATGGAACAACTAAACATAAGAAGTGTTAAGTATTTCCACACGTAAACACAGCTATTGTTTGCTCCTATGAAATGTGAATGGAGGACTGTGGAGATTCCAATAACTGCGCACTATAGGTACACCTGCCCAAGCAATACATGGGGTTCTCAGTTTACGACGGAGTTCCGTCAGTGTACGTACGTGAAACTTACGTAAAAGGGCCACGTATCACTGTCACGTAATGAAAGTCACAATCACAATATTTGTACGAAAAACAAATGCAACCTACAAACACAGAACAATTACTTTTAAAAACAAAAGTAAATTCAGTGATAAATGAGTACCTGTATTTGTGTAGCGACTCGCTGCTAGCTAACAAGGTAATTCACAACAACTTTTTCAGGCTTGGTGGAAATATGGTTCTCTAAATCTTAGTGTTATAATGAGCATGATAACTAAGCAAATCATATGGCTAATTACAAGGGGGCTATAATATAAGGAGTCCATCCGTTTGCAACGAAGTCAAGTTCTTAAGTGGCGACGTAAACTGAATTGTGTGTCAATCAGAACACGCTTAAACTCAAACCCACGCTAAATACTTATACAGTAGATCATAACTATAAAATGATCAGATACAAATTGGGAAGTCCGGCGTGTCTTGCAACTATCAAGCTAGTAAGTTAATACATACGGGATATCCCAAAATGGAACATTTTTGGACAGTTTTGAACAGTTGTACACAAAGCCAAAACAGTGAAAAATAACTCGACAAAGCTGAAATTTTGCATAGATGTCAAAAAGGATCAAAGTTCAAAATGACACCTTGCTGGAAAATTTTGGACATTACAGTTGGTATATAATGACATCGTTACAAATTTGGACATTGGATACAGGATAAACACCCAAAAATGACAATTTGAGCCCATTATAAATTCCAATTTTCAATAGACTGTAAACCTGGTGTTTTATCGTGCATTTTTCTCGATTTTTGCACGAATCACATCACCGGCGGCTCACCAATACGATCAAAGCTTGAGAATTGTGGTACTATTTTTTTTTTACCTTACTTTCCACAAGATGGGGGTAAAGCCTAAAATATAATTCTCGTGCCTGCTCTTTACGTCATTTCAAAAACATCCAGTTCGTCATTTTCATTCGAATAAACGGTCTAGTTTGTTGAGAGGTCTATTTGCATCTGTGTATATGGATATGATCGTATGTACACGTCACATAGAACAGCAATGAGCAAAGACATCAAAGCAGTACTTTTCCGCCATTTTGTGCACATTT
>CAAKHF010009385.1:28748-46891 GCA_901007745.1 Hippocampus kuda
GTAGACGTGGGGACACAGTACCGCTCCCTTCTTTCGATATTATGCGTCGACGTTGGCTCCTAGTGATATAAACGGCTGTTGTCAGCAAGGGTGGAAGGGGACTTAGTGGACTATTTATGAGGCTGAAACTTTCTTTTGCGGCCTATTAATGCGTCTGTATACACGTGACCATGTTCCTTCATCTTGACCTGCTCCTCCTCGTCCTCTTCTTCACCTGCGCAGATCTGGCCTGCGTCAGGAAGTTATGCTCCATCGAGGACGGCTCACCACAGGCAGGTAAGTCATTTTCTCCTTATATAAATCCATATGGGAGGTTTACTGTTAATTCATGTGGAACTGCGATGGACAAGGTAAATGTTGAAGGTAAATTTTTTTTCATCAGTGCTCCGAGGGGACCACATAGGACCACACGCTTCGTTTTAAATATGGACACAAAATATGTGCATGGGGATATATATATATATATATATATATATATATATATATATATATATATATATATATATATATATATATATATATATATATATATATATATAGTGAGAGAGAGAGATAGAGAGAGAGAGAGAGAGAGTAAAAACCCAAATATTATCCCCAAAAAACATTGATAAACTTAAGTACGGTACTTAAGTTTATTTAAGTCGGCTGTATTTTTTTAGGATTACTTAAGTACTGGAGTTGACTCAGTACTTCTACTTTTACCAAAGTCGTTTTTGACAGAAATATTCGTACTTCGATTTAAGTACAGCGTGTCTAATTTGCCAACTCAGCCTTCACTTAAAGTGTGATTCCAATCTGTTTGGGGTGTCAGTGTTTGTGGATGAAGGAGAGGCAAATTCGTTCCTGGGTCGTCATCTGCTGTTCAACCGGTTCGACTTTGAGATATTCGTCCCTGGAAACTTGGAAAGGGAGTGTTATGAAGAGGACTGCAATTACGAAGAAGCAAGGGAGGTCTTTGAAGATGCCCAGGCTACTGTTAAGTGACGCAGTATGTCAAATAATGAGGTAAAATGCGACATAGATTAATTACACTGATTTCTATGTTTTACAGAATGAATTTTGGAAGAGATACACTGCAGGTAAGGATGATAAATTCACTATTATTAAAACATGCTCATTCATTTGTACTCACTGGCCACAACATTGATTCCATACCGGATATGAAGATCAAAAGGAAGCAATTACTGTGTAGTCTGTATACATATTCAAACACAGCCAAAGTTCTGATTAAAGGTTATAAAGCTCAGTTTTGACTGAGAGTGTTCACAAGTTGTTGTTTTATAATTATTTAGTTACTTATTAGGATACAGTGCAAACTTCACCCACAATAATAAACATGTAACAGACAATTAGCATTTGTAAAGCCAGATTTTAATTGAGGTGCTGTTTAGAATAACACTTGCGTGACTTCATACAAAGCAAGTGCCACTCTCTTAAAACCTGTCTATCCACCTGAGCATCTAACCTTTAAACGGTACATGCTCATCAGTCTGCTTAGATTTGTCTTCTCGGGCTTTTGTTTTGCATGTGTAATCATTTAATTTCATATCGATATTTTTTTTTTTTTGGGGGGGGGGAAGCCAGAGAAAAAGTCAACATCATTAGAAGAGTGTGATGGTGTAAAACTCCCCATTTGGTTTGTCGTTTTTAAAGCGCCACATTATGATGCTCCTTTTGTGTCTAATGGTGATCCACAGAGAAGGACAAGAGACCATCAAGAGTTGACATTACTTCCCTCCTGGTGGCACTGGTTGTTGTCGGAGTGATCTTTGTTCTCGTGGGCCTACTTGGCTGGTATTTTTGTCCGGGCAAATGTAAGGATGACTTCAGCCGAGCCAGGTGAGGGAGGGAGCGGTTAACATGATCTCTAATTTTAACTTGAATCCATTTTTGTCCTCATACCCTCTAAACAAGCAAAATCTGACAATGAATTGAAAGCATGAAAACTGTACTTAAATGATCAGATTTTCAAACATGTTCAACATGTCTTTCAGAGCATTGTACTTGAATCTTGGCACCGATTTCTTCTTTTTAGGAAAGTCCTTCATCTACTATATAAATCAGCATGTATTGTATGTATTGTATTGTACTGTTCCATGTGGGAGTTATAAAGAGTTACGGAGGCATTCTGAGAACAAATTCAATTCAATAGATGAAATAGTGTCTTAAAAAATACATCTTTTTGAGAGTTGAATTATATTTAAACAACCGAAATAATGTTGCAAATTTTTTTAACTTGCCATACGCTATGACTGAACCATTATTCAAACATAGTTCTTTTTTCCAATAAACAAGCATAGTATTAACCCTTTCAGGGACAGCGGTCACTCAATAGACAGCTTATCATGTTATCAGGTTACAGGAAGTCATTAAAGCTTTCATTTACAAACTCTCTCTCTCTCTCTCTCTCTCTCTCCCTCTTTCTCTCTCTCTCTCTCTCTCTCTGTGTACGCGAACTGAGAAAAGAAGTATATCCATAATCCACAATGTAGGATTAATTCAATTTATCACTATGTTTAGCTTCATATTGATGTACAATTATCCAAAAATTACATACACTCAGTAGGCTCCAACAATGACGGAAAAGTTCAATGTGCAGTGTGAAAATCAGGCAATCCGCCTTTACAAATACCGTAATATTTAATAATATTTTCTTTTTATACTATTAATAACAAGTATAAAACTTGAATGAACCACACCCAACGGACATTATGCAATTATGCTGCTCTGCTCCTCCACAGCTCAGTTCGGGTTCGTCCTAGGAGGAGCAATGCCTCCATCATCATACGTCGGCTCGAGGAAGTGTCTTTACAGCCAGTCCTCCCACCCCCGCACCCCATGGACGAAGTTGAGCCCCCGGGACTGCCCTCATATGAGCAAGCCATTGCAAAAAGCGGACAACACGATGCCCCACCACCTCCCTATCCAGGGTAACTGTAAACCACTTCGCACATTCATTAGTGAACTGCATCCTACAATATAGTCACATTATTTACACTTTCCGTCTTCTCTTCTTTTGCTAGAGCTGGAAGTATTCGTCGGTAGAGTCTTCAGGAGCTTCACATCTACTCTCACACTGTGCTTGTTGACACTGTACAATGTATACAAATGATGACACGATGCCTATGCCGCCTGCTTATCATCAGGAGTGAGCTATCCTATCAATGCTCATATGTTTTTTATTCACTTTTAATCTTATGCTTCTAGAGTCTAGACCTGGAAAGTATTGTCACAGGAGCCTATATTATGCTTTTTGTGCACTAGAATCCAAACCTTCACTGAATTGTGTTCGATTTGAAGAGTAGTTCAAATGACAAATTACAGTGGTACCTTGACTTAGGAATCGACTAATTTACGCTTTTTTTTTAAGCCATGGGGCGCTGCTTAACCAACTTTTTTTTTCTCTGACTTTCGAGCAAAAATTTGAGAAACAAGCAATAGATGTGGCAGTGATTTTTAACTCACTTCACATCAAGCAACAATTTGACACATTGGATTGGATTGGATAAGCTTTATTGTCAAATGTACTGTATGTGTAACATACAGCACAGATGAAATTTCTTCCCTTTCAACATAAAACAAGAGGAGCCGCTGCGGGTGTCCGCGCCGCTATCAAAAGTTAACAAAAAAAATGACAAAATAATACAAAACAACACATGAGACACAGACAATCGTGCACTCTTAACCACTTTCCTGCATACACTTTGTTGTCTGAACCAGTTATACATAAAATATTAACAACAATCAATATTCCAAAAAGAAGTTTCAAGTGGTTTATTACTGGTCCCACTTGAAATTTGCTATCAAAGTAAACAGAAAACAAAAGAATGTGTGTTTAGAACAGCCACATAATTTTGAATGTCAGATAGCTTAATGCTAACACACAATACAGAATGCTATAGATGGACTAACGAATAGTGGTGATGTTCTAAAACGTTAAGCAGCAGATATTTAATCGTAAATGCTGCAGCAACACATGTACCCAGACAATATAGCAGCATTCTCAGGCATATATTTTTGTTCGGCAAATATTACTAAAACTTAATGAGTCACTTAATTGTGTAACTTTTTGTTTGTTTGTTAGTGTCTGTGTGATTGCATTACACGGACCCCCGGTGGCCAAGGCGAACACACCAGAAGGAGCAAACGGCCTGGAACGTATTGATGGCATTTCCATTCATTTCAATGGGGAAAGATAATTTGAGATTGGAATGTTTTAAATTATTCGTGTGGTCACGAAACAATTTAAACTCGTAAGTCAAGGCACCATAGTATTATAATTTTTTTACCTGATTTATTAGTCGTCAAAGTAGGATGGAGCACTTCCTGTCACTTGCGGCAGTTTATTTTTTAACATTATTTTGTTGCAATTGTGGGGATGGTTTTGCTACTATAATTATTGCTTTAAATATATGTCAAGGTGAGTGTGAGACTGAGAACGATTTTCTGCAACGTGCAATCACTTGAATGCTTTCTTCATGGTGAGAAAAGAGCCTGCAGAAGGTATTTTTTTAATCAAGATATAAGACAAGACATAATCAAGATATAAATATGACCTTAAATGAAAATAAAACATTTTAAAAATCAGCAAAACAGATTTTAAGGCTTTGCCTAACCAGACAAAGTCCAGATTAAAATGTTGATGCAAAATATATTCATCAGAAGGCACCAGGTTTGTTGAAGTTTATCATGCATACTCAAATCTTATCTCGAGACTTTGGATAAATAAATATGTGAATTCAATGTTGCTGGGGTTTTTTTACGTTTCTTAACACATAACAGCACTTTACAAAAACTGTAAAAGGAATCTATATAAAAATCAACAGCTCTGGACGACACACTGAATTTGAATCTAAACGTTTTGAATAATAATAATGACATCTGAATGAATCATGTTTTTGTCTTTAAATGCTGATTCATTTTGCGGTCGTTTCCATGCCTTTACAGCAACAGATTAAATTTAAAAACGGTTCATAATTGCCTCTTATGTCACATGGCTTTTAATTTTATCTTTGTGCACTTTATAACTTGGCAAACGATTGGTTCCATTCCAGCCCGCTGGCTAAAGGAGAGGCTTGATGATGCAAGTATATTAATTATTAGGCAGTTTTTCCCTCACGTGTAATGGGCCAAGGCACATTTTACATGAGAAAACTCACCGTAAACCACTAAGTAAAATGTCACAAAATGTAAATACTATATACTGAAATAAATATTCCATATTGTAGTATTTAATTAAGGTGGCTACTTAAGTGAGTCAAAAGTTTACAAAACATTTTTGTTTTTAGATTGATTGATTTTTTTTTTTTTTGAAGTAACTTGATTTGTGCTGTAATAATAGCCTAAACTGCGTCTGCGCGATGCATTTTGGGAAGTTCAATACTACTAACTTGCGTACAAGCATGTTGTATTTACACCGCGATGAACAAACGCTAACAAGTCACAAAGGGGGTGTGGGGGAAAGGCACTCTTTTTCATCCGGGGAATAGCGCGACCTCACGGGGGCGAAGTTAGCGGGCCGTGCGCCGCTCTGATCGGACTGCCGTAGTCGGCCGCACCGCAGCTGCTACGATGTGTGTCCGCCGCACCACGAAGCTCCGCCGGGGAAGTGAGCCGTTCACCGGATGATGGACAGGAACTATCCGAGCTCCAGCTTTGCGGACGCGCTGGCTCCGGCAGCACAGCCCGCAGCTTCTTGGGCCTATGGCCGCGGCTCGGCTACCATCAAGCCGAGGTAGGTGATGGATGGAGGGAGGCGGGGAGGGTGGGTCACCTTACCGAGGAAATGTCGGTGATGGAGGGCCTAGCTGTGCTCTTGAGGGAGTACAATGTATTGAATGGCGTCTTGGCGAAAAACAGAACAGCATTAATTAAAAGAATTCAAACATCGTGTACCAACTTTTGGCTAAGTTGTGAGCGGGTTTCTTATTGGTTATGAATGCGTTCTACAGTGCTAGTTTATACTAGCACCGCGTCTACTCTTCGTGCTTGCGGGCAGGTTTTGGTAAACTATTTTTTTGGGATACATATATTGTGCGGTATCCTAAATTTCTGTGGTATTGACCAAGTATGTTTTTTTTCTTCACTCACAATTCAGTAACGTCTCTGAACAGTCACAACAATAAGAGCTTTAATTTAGCTTCAGTCCCTAAGGGAGCGATAGTGCGATGTGCCTTAAATTGACATATATCGTTTACTTATGCATATAAAACAGTTAGTCGCAAGTTACTTAAAACGTAATTACTGAAGCACAGTGGAGAAACGAGCTGCCTAACACGCTAAAGTTAGCGAACTCATTGCAACTTCGTCACCGGTAATAGCAACCATACTTGGTGACTTAAGTGTTTGGTGGGTGTTGTAAATAACTCAGTTCTCCAGTGACACATTGGTGATTTGGCTCTATGCATCTAAAAAGAAACTTAAGTGGGGAAAGTCATAATCATGAATCCAATAGGGCTGCCGCAGAACTTGGCTTAATGTACTCGTTGCCATTTAACTTTGCTGCAGTTGATAAGGTGATGAAATCCTCAGGAAGACAAAGTTACTCCCATCAGCAGGGGATATACAAACTGTTGGCTGGTGCATCTGATTAGGTTATCTGCGAGGAAAGGTCAACTGAGATGGACACATTTTAAGCGATCTATTTATTTGAAAGGTATCTGCTTAAAACCCTCATGGCGGTAACTTTTTTTTTTTCTTTAATATAAGATGGTGAGATGCTTGCGTCATACTTTGCAGTGCTGTACCAGAAAGAGACAACTCCCATGGAGACGAATGAGTTGATAAATAAGTCATCTTGGACTAAAAACCACACCAGACCGTGGCAATTTTCTGATGAAAATGTTTGAAACTGTCGAGACATAATACTGTATTTACATGATATGTTGAATAAAATTTGATCTTGTAGCAAACAGTACAGCACTGATCATTTGCAATATTTTTCATAATGCATATTTCTTTCTTTCCACTTCAGTGTTGTGTAAATAAAGATGTATTTTAACTCTGTTGATTTTTTTTAGCAATTCCTGCACAGGGTGGAAACAGGTGTCATTTAATTGTGTTTTTATGTGCATTCAGTTCCAGTTATGGTGCAGCACAACTTGATGCAGGGCTCCTTCAGCGGCAGAGCTACACTTCAGTGCAGCAGCTCCCCACCTACACTACAGCACATCTTGCTGCCCCTACAGGTGATTGTGAAGGATTTCGTTTTGATATTGACTCTTTTCATGTGCTGGAATAGAGGTTAGAAATTCAATGAAACCTAAGAGGTAGCGCACAATCCACTGTGTGTGTCTGGGACAAGACTCTCACAAGATTCTGTCAATGACATCATGCAACATCACAGCTTGACCTCTGAAATTTTGTGCAAACGTTTGCCTATTTTCAGTATTTTTTTTCTAAATTCTGAATGATTTTGGAGGTTACACTTAGTTGAGTTTTGAGAATGCATTGTTATTTTCAAAATAAGTCATTAGCATTGTCCTAATTTCCCCTCATCTTTCTCATGTTGACTTGCAGGAGCACTTGACACAAACATTAATACTTCGGAGAATTCAATCATGAGCTTCCTTTCAGCCATGGAGACAAGAAGTCCTGGTAGTGTCTCGCTAGTTCCTCCTTTTCGATCACCATCATGGACTGCAGGTGGAAACACATTTTCCCTTCTCAGAACGATGTTGTCATCCGTAATAAACTACGAGAGCAATAAATGTTATATTTGACCACAAATGTAAACGATTGCCTTCCGACTGCTGATACTATGAATGTGTGTGCAATGCAGGTGCCAACTCCTCCAGCACAGAGCTATACCTGACTGGTGCTTTGCCTTCGACCGCCACATTTCCTTCTCCAGCTGCTTTGTCAAGCTATCAACACAGCGGTCCATATACTTCCAAAAGTTACTCCACCAACTCTTCCATAGCTCTCCAGGATTCAGCCCTCAGCACTTCCACCAATAGTCTATTGTCTCATCCCGACTCCCTCCTGCAAGTCAAACCGAGCCAAACCATGCTTCCAGCTGCCCTGGCTTTCAGCCTTTCTGGACCTGTTTTGGCCTCAACTCTGCCAGTCCAGTCCTCCACATACCGCTCAGCTCAGGAGTCAGCCCCCCACCTCCTACAACCACAGTTCAGCCTTCTGCCATCAGCCCTTCCTGCTCCTAATAGTGCCTCACAATCCTGTGGGACCACCGTTTTCTCAGGCTCCGTCGAGAGAGCACTTCAGCGAGAATGTAGCGTGATCAAACACCACCAAAGGCCTTCTACGAGCCACCTTGCCTCAGAGCAAATACCCAATGCTGAGGACTCCTTACAGGGCTACTATGGCTCTGGTAGTGAGGGAGGCATATCCTACCGACACGACCAACCCCGCGAGACCCCGGAATCTTGCAGCCCTTCCACAGAAAAAGATTCATCCCACAGGGTCAATGGTGCCCTGCAACACAAAGCGGACTCAGTCACTCAAAGCTATTCATGCACCACAGTGCCGACAACGAAAGAGTATTCCTCCAAATTAGCTTCTGCAGCCCATGAAGAGAACCGCAGACTTCCTCAGAACCTAGCATCACAGTCCCCTGAGAGTTTTTCCCACCCTGGGCAAAAGCAGAACTCTGTAATTGGCAACCAACTATCCAGCCTTATGTCCAGCACTCTGTCCCAAACTTATATCACAACGCATACCCAGTCGCAGCCCTCTAATTCTTCATCAGGCAATTTGTCCTCCCTTTACAAAACACCACTTTCCCTATCGAGTCTCTCCGAATCTGGGGCATCTGCGAGTCAGGCTCTTGTTTACTCTTCAAGTCCAGGGCTGAACCAAGGACGGTATGGTGTCCAGGCTCAGGGTTTGTGTCAGGGGACTCTCTCGGGGAGCTATCCCTCATCTCACTCTCAGACTGACCTAAATGTGACTTACACGTCAGAATCACAGGAGCAGGCTTCAGTGACTCAGTCCCAGCGCTATGTCACAGTACAACCCATGAATCCCTCTTACCAACCCACCTGTGGACAGAATCTGTCCACCTCTGCACAGGACTACACTCTGATGCAAGGCTCTGTGGGGAATAAAACACTTCCCGTCACCATTTCCCAGCAGGCAACGGTGCAGACGAAGCAAATTTATGAGACTGTGTCTGCTGCCTACCCGCCAACTACCGAAACTTTGGGTAATGATATCAGCTCATCATTAAAGGACATCAAGCCAACATATGGCAAACCGACATTTGAAGAACTTCCTATCCAGGAGCTACAGGCTCTCCAACAAGCACCCATAGAGGGCTCAGTTGCAAACGGCACCACCGCAGCTCCCGACAATGTCATCTACGTTGTTTCAAAAACGGACGACCTCCACAAAACGCAAAGCGTCATCAGAGACGCTTCGCATTCTCATGACCATCTTACACAGCTGAACACAGCACAAATAAGGGAACAAAGAATGAGCTCCCTAAGTCAACAGCACAGTCACCTCAGTTGTATCAATGGACAGGAAAATGCCAATCCAAAAACAACCAACTCCAGTATTATATCTTCACATTTACTTCTTAGCCCGGAACCACTTAAACAGCATCCTGTCCTCATCAAATCATCCGAGGCGCAACAACAAAACCAGCAGGACCACACCCACTTTATCAGCGTCCCGAGTGCTCAGGTTCTCTTGGAGCCGAATCAGATGATTTTTCTTCAGCAGCCCCTTGTGCACAATGCCCAGATGTCCTCAAAGGTCATATCAGTGCAGGGTCTTCAATCAGCCCAGGGCTTGGCCCCTCTTAATATCCAGTACCTTCAGATGGATCGAGAACTCCTGTGTCCCAATGTCACCGAAAGCCAAAGTCAGCAGGCCGCAGTCGTGTCCGAGCAGAGCTCAGGTTGCTCCGAATCTTCTAAAGACCACTACAGCCAGTCAGGTGTTCACCAGTCAAATGATGCTAAGAACCACTTTGCTCTTAACTCCCTTTGCTTCTCGGATTCTATGTTACTCGCCGACGAGAGAAATATTTTGTCAAACGTCGACGATATCCTGGCTGCTACTGTGGCCGCTTGTGGCGTCACTCCGCAAGACTTTGTCAAAGGTACGTCCTCCACAGAAGTTCAAATGGTAGCGATGGCAAGTCCTGTTGATTCCAAGAATCCCTTTCAGACGGTTGGTATAACGCAAATGTCGCCGAGTTTCTCGATAGCTCAGCAGAAGATCCTCACAGACACTAATTCTCACTCCGTGGCCATGACACTAAATCGTGCACAGATCTCCACAGACCGCCAAGGACAGCCCGTTCACCACTGCAACAGTTCTGATCTCAACGCAAATGGGGATGGCGGGAGCTCTGAAAACGACTATCCCTCAGCAGGACAGTTTTATGACCCCTCAGGTTTCCACAGCAGTGTCAAAATGGATGCAACGTGTATTAAAACTGAGAACAACACCACAGAGTGCCAAAACATACAAGAGTTACCCAAAAAGGATGTCGACTCGAAGGCTGTAACAAGGCCAGAGGGTTCTGGAGAGGATAATGGACCACTTAAACCAGCCAAGCGCACTGGGCAGGCAAAGGGGCCTAACTCCAAGGGCGGCGACCCCAGTCCATCTCCTTCTCAAAGTGTCTATGACGGTTGTCCACAGCAGGAAAGGATCAGGCAGAAGATTCGGGAAGTGGAAGCCAAGCAACCAGAGGTGAAAACTGGTTTCATTGGCTCTTTTTTGGACTTCATCAAATCTGGCCCCAAACAGCAGTACTCCCCAAGTCCTTCAAGAACCGTTAGCCGCTCCAAAAAGCCTGCGACCAAACCACCACCGTTTGTTTTTCCTCCCAAAATTCAGAGTGTGCCAGCTTCTCTGAGTTCCCAGCCAAGTCAAGTCGTGAGCTCCCAGCAGAAACGTCTGGATGAAGAGCTGCAAAAGAACTTGGAGACATTGCCGACCTTTAGCTCCGATGAAGAAGAGCACACGGGAAGAAACCAGGCACTGAGGAACAGCATCAGCTCGGTGCTCTCTGCTCTTGATGAGCCTTCAGAACGGAAAGCCAAGCCAGGTATAGCAACACTATGCATGTATTTGAATGGAGGCCGTTTTAGTTACTCGAAAGTCCTCTGTACACCATGGCCATACTAAATCTATGGAAAAATATGATACATCAATCAAACACATGATAATAGTATTTGTGGGTTAGATGTTTCGGGGGGGTTGGGGGGCTTATAGCCGCCCACCTGAGGTGTAAAATAGTTTTTAGAATCGCATAGTGGGCTGGACGCTGTGTGGAGTTTGCATGTTCTTCTCGTGCCTGCGTGGGTTTTCTCCGGGTACTCCGGTTTCGTCCCACATTCCAAAAACATGAATGGTGGGTTAATTGAACACTAGAAATTGTCCCTAGGTGTGATTGTGAGTGAGAATGGTTGTTTGTCTTTGTATGTACTGCGACTGGATGGCAACCAGTTCGAAAACAACTGGGATAATCTCCAGCATACCCGCAACCCTGGTGAGGTAAAGCGGATTGGAAAATGGACGGATGGATGCATGGATTCATGGTGGGCTGGCTCAAATGTTCCTTCCACCCTCAGGTCCTCATCTAACTAAAGATGGACTTTTGAAAACCTTTATTTCAATGACCAAAGGAATTTCTTATTTTATCTTCCTGCAGATAACCACGACCCCAGTATGGTGCCAAAACCAGTCCCTGTTCCCACAGTGCCACTCAGCATCACAGACAGCCGCTTGCCACTACTACCCACGGCTTCTCAAACGTCAACCACAGACACCACAGTAACGACATCTACGATCAAGCAGGAGCCCACCGCAACACTGCCGGGACAGCTCGCTGTTCAGTTAGTAAGCGTGGCAATCGAGGGTCTGACGGATGAGGAGCTGTCGGACAGTGGAGGGGAAGGAATGTATCGGGAAAGAGACGAGTTTGTTGTGAGGAATGAGGATATTGAGACCTTGAAGGTATACAAATAATTGCAAATGAAGCAGTGTTCCAGAAAGTACATTTGAATGCTACATAAGTGAATGCGCCAATTTCAAGAAATACCATATTTGACTTCTCTCAGTCTTTGAATAAATGCTGGATGTATGGTGTGATGTCACCAGGGGACAATGCGTGCAGGAAGTGAGCCTCCCGCCATCTGGAAAGTCCAGAAGGCTTTGCTGCAGAAATTTGTGCCTGAGTTAAGAGAAGGCAAGCGTGTCTTCTCTGCTACTAACAGTGTGAGTAACCATGCATTCCTCAAATAAGCGTCATATAAAATAAACACCATCTGTCATTGTCTTAGATTCGTATTTCTTGACCAACTCTATATTGATGGCTAAAATGCAAAATCTGATTTTTTTTTTAACCAGGCAAAATTTTTTTTAGATAATTTCCACACTTTTTTCCACGTGTGTATTGTACTGAATGTCAATTGGGTATTATTGTGCTCATCTACGACTACACTTCTAGTTGAGTCTAATTCAACATGTTTTGTTTTCTTTGTGTAGTATCTTGGATACTTTGGTGATGCTAAAACGATGTACCAAAGGGTCTATGTGAAGTTTCTGGACACTGTTAACAAAAGGGAATATGTTCGAGTGTGCAGTCGGAAGCCACGCTGCAAGCCCATGAACTCACTAAGGTGTGTTAATGCTGCCGACTTTGGAGGGTTGAGGTTAGTTTCTGGCATGTCGGATGCGTGATCGGATGCGTCGTCCTTTTTCCTGCTTCGCAGGGGCATTCAAGTGAAGACTTTGCTGGGCTTGACGGCCGGCACCGTCCCGTCATCTCCAAGCCAAAAGCCTCGTCCCAAATTACTCAAGCCAAGGGCAGAGCCCCCACCCAAGAAGAGGAGAAAATGGAAGGAGGCGTTGTCACCCGTTGCCTCGGGATCGTCCGCCGAAGAAGATGGTAAAGAATCATTTTAATTGTTCTCAGATTGGGAGGTTGAATCAGGATAGGCCTGAGGTCCAAATTTGTTTCTTGCTTCCTTGTCTTGCTCTCGTAGAGTTAAACCCCCCTGTGCCTTTTGCTTCACGACTTCTCAACACACGAACTATGAAGGAGACTTTCAGGAGCTTTGTGGAGCTACTCATCAGCGTTGCCCTCAACGAAGATGTGATGACAGAACTTGAGCGAACCAGTGGTAAATTACCAAAAGACTCTTTTCAGCTCAGTATATGACAGAGATGGTTTCCCTCCGGGGGTCTAATATCGCCTGTCCTGTCACGGCCACAGATGAGCTGCTGTTGCCACATCTGAGAAGGATGGAGGGCTTAATCGGTGATAACAAGAAACGTTTGCTTCACAAACTGCACATTGAGCAAGTCCTCAAGGTGGGTCGGTTCGATTGTTGTCGTGTGGTGATACAGAGAAGCAGCACCTCGTCGCTGCCAGGCTGTTTGCAGCAATGTGCTGAGGGCAACTCCAAATTTAACTTGCCTGAAAATTGTAAAAAATACATGTAAAACTATATCGAAAAAATCTGTGATATAGTGGTGGCACGAACGACGAACTGCAATATAGCAGAATATCTTAATGTGATCACGTCTTCTATCTTTAGACAGCACTGGATAGATTCCCAGAAATTTCGGTGGTCACAGAGCTGAAAAACGATGGGGAAATTCCCGCCTTCAAAGTGCGACTTGGTGGGATGGCTTACAACAAGAAGACCATGAAGCCTGACAAGATGTCGAAAGAAGTGCCACAAGTAGGAGACTTATATTTATTTTGTTAATAGAGAATTGAGAATAAAGAGTAAGCGTGAAGGGAGTGTACAGTATTGTTGTTATGGCCAAAATATCATTTACAACAACAAAAACTGAAATCAGTCAAATGTGGTTCATTATATCTGGTCAAATTGTGCTTTTACTTGGCTCCAAAGACAGTCGGATGTCATCTTTTTGGCAAACATTGAATTTGAACAGATGACTTGCAAAGAAGTTGCTGCATTGGTAGTGTAATGGAGTTATAAAGGTTGAGAAAAACTACCTGTTCCCCCATTATTTGCGGTGGATACGTATCAAGCCCTGCTGCAAACGATGAAAATCAGCCTATATATTCCACAAAATGGTGGTAAAGCATTACTTGTGTCGAAATGAAACTGACTTTATCAGAGTCCCTAGTCACCAGGATGCCACAAAATGGTGTCAAATCACTAAATTTGTCTAAATTAAGCTCAATTCAGTTAAACATAGTTCCACTTCCCTGGCACCATGATGGCGCCAAAGTAATACTGTATTTTTAAGACTAAAAGTCGCTCCGGACTGTAGGCCGTACCAGTCAAAAAAATCAGACTGAATTTCCAAATACACACCGTTTTTCTTTTTAGCTTAAAATTGCTTACCTGAACTAGAATTTCATTCGGCATTTTGCCCACTCGTAGAATCTTGGTCGGTTATCGCACCCTTTGGTGCAATCTTTTTTGTGGAGTAAGGAAGCAGCATGCTAAACTAGCAGTACGTCACATGTTGGTTGCCATGACTACTACTACGTCTTCCATTTTTTTCCTACTTTCTTTGGTGCATTACCGCCACTATCTTTCCACCGGCAAAGCAAGTCAACAAACACATTTAAGTCATATGGATTTTGGGTACCAGTCCAAGCTCAAATTTTAATATATCACTGGCGTCGGGCCATATCCTCAGAGCTCCAAAATCATCACTTTTCGGGATACCCCATAAATGGCATGGTTGTTCAATCAGCAACAGAGCAACACAAAAAAAAAAAAAAAAATCAGCAAATAACGGAGGAAAGGGACCACAAAAAGGTTCATATCAAACCGGGAATATAGGAGATACAGGAGAATAGGATTCACTGCCCGCCCTCCTCTGTCCTCACCTCCTTTTGGCACTCTTGTATATGGCTGCGCCTTTAAAATCTGTCCAGCAGATGGTGCAATCCGCACATCATTTATCACATAATGTCTTTTTGCTTGTGTAGGAGTACACAGTGGAGCAACAGAAAACCCAGTGGTTCTCGCTGTACCACTCTCTCCAGCACTACAAGTACCACACATACCTCATGTGTAAGGATGAGGTGAGACGCTTGTTACTGCAGTCGATCACTGCTTTATTGCGGCCCTTCATTATCATCACGGTATCTGTTCTCTAGATCGCCACCCAGCGGGTGCAGGCGGGTGAGCTGGGGCAGGAGGAAACCGTGCAGAAATGCCTGCGGAATGGAGCTTGGCTGGAGGGGCTCTTTGATCGTTTTGTGGAGCTGATAAATCAAGTGCAGCAGGTCTGCCGATGAACAGCCTCAGATTCCAAAAACACTCGTAAACTTGATGACTTGCCCTTAAACTACAAAAGGATCCTAGCAATATCGTGCCAATGAGGCAAAGATGTATGTTACACACGCCTATGGAACTGAGGTCTTAATATGAAGACTAATAGAAACTAGTCTTCGCCTCCTTTGTCTTGACAGAAAGCACCAAGAGATGACAAGGGCTTTTGTTTTGGGAACTTTCTCCTCAATAAGCTCCTCCCAGTCTGTGTTTGTTACCACAGACCCTTTTTTTATTGGTCACAATTATAGATTTATAGTTTCTATTTTTTTAGCCAGATTATTATTGACACTAGATAGAAATTAGATGGCTGACAGATCTAACAAGCTTTTGTCATTTGTTTTGATGAGTAGGTTCAAATACAGACAAGCTTATTGATTGTAATACAAAATATATATATTTAACCTTAGTTATATACTGTTTGTAAAACATCCCCTTTTTAAGTGTGCCAACTCACATGGTTATTCATGATATATAGTGTACATTTTGTATAAAAAAAATAATAAAGCAGGTGGAAGTATTGCTAACAAAATACTGTATCTACTTTTCAGTTCAACATTTTGCTTATGAGTCATTTTTATGAATATTGTTTTTCTGAGGGTGAAGTACAGCTGTCTTTATACTCCTTTGCATAGCTCAGATTTTAATGATGAATAGATTTCTATTTTTCACAGAAGTAAATATTATTATTCTCTACTTTTTTTCATTGTTTACCGACAACGGGCAATTTTTAAGGTCACTTTCATGCTCTCAAATATTCTTGGTCTTCCCAAGATGCTGATTGTTAATAAAGTGCCACATGTATGACTTTTATTTTCTGTGTGGAAATTGTTGCCATGCGGTAGGCTAAACCACCATTCCTAGTAAACAAGCATTTAGGGATATAATTTAAAGATGCAGAGAGGTGAAGGAACATGATGTGAAAGTGCACGGAGTACATCTCAAAATAACCAGAATTTACATGCCCAACTGTTTTTTTGTTTTTGACACTCGTGCCACATTGTGGTTTGATCAAACGTTCCGCAATAAGCACAAGAGTGATCAGAGTTTTTCCCTTGCAGTGAAAATAAGTGTCAATTGCCAGATGAGTGGGTGTGAGTTGCTGACTAACTTGTTCATGATTGTCAAATTCAGTCCAGGTTGTTTGCGGTGCATGGTGTGCGGCTGGCTTCAGAAAATTACCGTTTGTAGACTAAATGTCTACTCCATCCATCCATGCATGCATCCATTTTTAACACCGCTTATACTGAACGGGGTAACATGGGATTTGCTGCAGCCTATCCCAGCTGACTTCGGGCGGAAAGCAGACTACACCTTGGCCAGGCACATATAGAGACGAACAACCACCCATACCTGCATCCACACATTCACCGAGTGGGGAACCGATCCCACGCCGCCCGCTCACAAGTCAGGCGAGTGTAGAACTACACCACCAGCAATTTAAATGTGTCCTCCTTTAAAACCCCTGGAGAACCCACGGGGTCAACTTTGGCCCCTATAAATTCTGCTACTCGAATGCTACCCTTAAATCCCAAAGGGTCAAATTTGGCCCTAATCCTAAATTAGGATTAAAGCATTGAATATTTGAAAAAAAAACATATTTTGGTGTTCAGTGAACATATAGCAGTTATTTAATGTATAATTCATCATTTTCCAAAGAAGAAAAGGGTTCTTTGGTTCTCCAGGGTTAAAATTCTGCAGCAACCTGGACTGAGATTCAAAGGGATGATACACTTGAATGGGTTGAAGAGAGTAGGTTGCTGCTTGCTCTGTAAACAATCAGTTTTGTGTGCAGAGTAAAAACAGACATAACTACATGTACATTAAATTCTTTTTTTCCTTCTTCTTTGAAGTGTGGTTGTTATTGAGAAACACTGACGAACCAACGCCGTCCAACATGATGCTCTCCCTTAGTGTTCTCATGATCAAACTATTCACTGTTGAATAAAACATGACCATCAGAGGGCTGCCATAACGCAGAATGACTGTCAGCTCTTTGAGAAACAAACGCGCATCTGTGCTTGATGTGAGGAGAGCCTCTGTCCTCCGGCGGGAGGCGGACAGCAGCCAACCAGTCCGCCATTCCGCTACTGGTCCAACTGGTTGAGACAGATGCTGGACTTCTGCTGTCTACACAATTGTAATGAGCTGCTTTGTTCCCAAAGTGGGAGAAGCGAGGGGTGGGGGGTCCCTATAGAGACGATGTGAAAAGGATCGTCTGGGAAAAGACGTCATCAGTTTAGTTATGTTCCACTGACATGTTCATTGCGTTTTAAAGGTCGGATTCAGGAGTTCGAACGTGCATTTGGGTTGCCAAACTCACCTCCTGATGCAAAGGATCTGAACTGATAACTTTGTGCTGCATACTGTATCTGCCACGATATTCATTTTTCCATTCTACAGTACATGTTCATTATTTTTGTGTCATCATTTTATGTCCATAAGCCAAAATACGTCACAATAAATGATTCTGTTGTGTCATTAAAAATCAGACATGTGCACCAATCAAACAAGAATAACAATATATACCTTAGCTATGGGACAATCAAAAACACAGATATGATTGTGAAATATTTCAAAATATATCTTTTTCAAGAGAGGCGGCCCGGTAGTCCAGTGGTTAGCGCATCGACTTCACAGTGCAGAGGTACCGGGTTTGATTCCAGCTCTGGCCTCCCTGTGTGGAGTTTGCATGTTCTCCCCGGGCCTGCGTGGGTTTTCTCCGGGTGCTCCGGTTTCCTCCCACATTCCAAAAACACGCATGGCAGGCTGATTGAACACTCTAACTTGTCCCTAGGTGTGAGTGTGAGCGTGCATGGTTGTTTGTCTCTGTGTGCCCTGCGATTGGCTGGCAACCAATTCAGGGTGTCCCCCGCCTACTGCCCGAAGACAGCTGGG
>CAAKHF010009385.1:47322-76208 GCA_901007745.1 Hippocampus kuda
AGTTTGCATGTTCTCCCCGGGCCTGCGTGGGTTTTCTCCGGGTGCTCCGGTTTCCTCCCACATTCCAAAAACACGCATGGCAGGCGGATTGAACACTCTGAATTGTCCCTAGGTGTGAGTGTGAGCGTGCATGGTTGTTTGTCTCTGTGTGCCCTGCGATTGGCCGGCAACCAGTTCAGGGTGTCCCCCGCCTACTGCCCGAAGACAGCTGGGATAGGCTCCAGCAACCCCCGCGACCCTAGTGAGGATAAAGCGGTTCGGAAGATGTATGTATGTATGAACATTTTCTCGTACCCTGCTGTCTAGAAAGAGAACAGTATACATCCGTGGAGGCGGGGTTACGCAATGTGACGCCCCTCAATAAACAAATATAAATTAAACGTCTTTTAAACTTTATTGTATTCAAAATAAGCAACGCTATTTGATTGTTTCTGTTGTATTCAAATATATAAGTGTGTGTATATATGTATTTGCTTTTTTCCCGGCTCTGTACCGTACTCTCCATACCCCCCACGTCGACGTCATTCGTTTGGAAAAAAAAGAAGAAAATGACAACCCTCGCAAATGTAAACGCAACATTATCATGACATTGTATTCTTGTAACTGAAAAGCCCCGGCGTTTTCACCGTTTTTTTGGCTGGAGGTAAGAACATTTCGGTTCCTCTGCGTGTGCTTTTTTTCTCCCCACTTAGTTAAAATGACAAGTACTTGTTGATGTGCTAGCCACCCGGAGCTTTGGCTAACTAGCTTGTTAGCGACTGGAAGTTCAACTCGTGACTGTTATTCTTGTCATCCCCTCTTGTGGATTGAAAATGAAACAAATTAACATGAAAATAAGCCGTCCAGAGCACAAAATCGCTGGATAGTATTCCAAATCGGTCCTTGTTTATCCCACAAACATGTCACATTGTGGCCATGTGACAGGAAAAAAGTGCCCTCCAGATGTTGTGCTTTCATTTTGATTAGCCCCAAAACAGTTGCCCACTGCCCGATCGGCCAAATAAACTCCTTTTAGTGCATATTATCTTGATTTCTTCAGGATGATTCTAGCGGCTTAATAACTATTTCAAACCTATGGTTGGTTTTAAGAGCAGGAAGTTGCATTTTTGCCATTTTTTAATGAACTGAAATAATCCATCCAGTATATTGCATTGTAAAAAGAGCTTCATGCATGTAAGTTATGAGTCTTTTTTTGGGTGGGTGGGAGGGGGGGGGGGTCGTGGAAAGTGATCTCGAGCAGTTTTAACATCTACATGACATGTAATGAAGAGCTGACTGGTTAAATTTGGAATCTTGCCTGCAAACTGCCTGCTTCTGCATGTTGCTCACATTACACAGGCGATAATTCCATGAGGTTGGTGCTTTTTTTGTTTTACATACACACACACACGATCGGACATATCCCAACGTTAAACAGATCCTACAAACTGATAAAAGTTAGCTGATATTACACTGGAAGTATGCAAGCTGTAGAAAAAAAAAAGCATACTGCTGCTTTGAATTAACTCAGACATAGGAGTATGGTTTTATCTGACAGTAATGCTTAATTTTACCTAGTATTGTTCCATGTTTAATCAGTGTTCCACAAGGGCTCTTTAAAGTGGTAGTATGTAATTAGGTACTGTGAAATCAAAGTTTTAAATGACAGGTTTTGACTTAACCTCAATTAAATATCAGTAAAATTATCCCTGTCATTGCCACCTTAACCGTGGATAATCTACTTTATGTTCTAAATATATATATTGTTGGACCAGCCAGGACACCTCATCTTGGGTTTGAAACATGGCTCTGATGTTTATTTTAAGACATAGAGTAATCTTATTATGCAGACATGTTCAATGTACATGTTTGTTGTTTATTAGAAAACACTCAAGTTATACTTGAAAGGGGGGAGTCTTTGGGTATGAACAAAATCCGTATACTTTGTGATTTTGTTGTTTATCTTTATTTCAATGTACATTTTGTTTGTTTTAGCTGTCGTGTCGCTGTGTCACATGAACACACTTAAAAAAGAAACTTTCATTTTGGTAAATGTAGACACAGGAAAACAGATAAAAAACATTCTTTGTTGAATATAAAAATAAGATAAGATAAGAAAACCTTTATTAGTCTCTCAATGGAGAAATACCCATTCCCAAATACTGTATTACACTTTTTTATAATTTCATCTTTAAACATTTATTCTTCAACTCTAGTTTTACCTTGATTTTAATTGGTTTTTCAAATGTTATGAATGTGTGTGTGTGTGTGTGTGTGTGTGTGTCTCTGTGTATAATATATATATGCATGTGCACAATGGATCTATAGTCTAATCTTTTTTTTTTCTGGTGTCGTCGTTCTTGTGGCTCAATCACTCAATCATTACGACACGGCACACAAAATAGATCTGACACAAATAATCCCCTTTCGTCAGAATGCAATGGTGTGTAGCACGCCCTGAATGGAAATGTTGTACTGCTATTGTCTGGGGGAAGCCATTGGGTGGAGTCCAACCCCCCTCATCTAATATTCAGTCTGTAAAAAAAGAGGTGGGGGGATGCCGAGCTTGATCCAGGCAGTGTTTGTAGATGCTGTGTATGTGTGGTGTGAGAACAAGATTAACTGGTATTGAAAAATTACCTTCCACCAAGGTAAGAGAGAGCCCCGTTTCTTCTTTTACAAGCTGCCATATATGTTATAAACTAGCTTCGACCACTTGTTGGTTTTCTTTGATGGCTTCATTTTTTTTTCCCGGAATGATGAGCGCACGGATGTGATGCAGTCATCTCCATGTTGAGCAGAGAGGGCGTGTTAACTGTTGCCTTCTCTGTCAACAAAGGATTTTTTCCCTGGTCTCAGGCTTGACATTTTCTATGATGGGAAAATAACAAGCATGTAGAAAAGTCAGTATTTCACCACATCGGTTCTTTGCACTCTTTGTCCAACAATTATGTCAGACAATATTGACGTGAGCATGAGCTGCCTGCATGTCACTAGGGTTATGTTGAAACCCCGAGCCGTGTGTAGGGAAACCCTCTTCTGAGGTCGCTTGCAGGAATCCGAAGCTGCGATTTCACTTTGGTAGCGGAAAACACGCCACAATGTAAACTCTGACCCCACCATCGTTTTTCGATAGTGCTTGTCCTTTTTACGTTTAGCAACGAGCTGGATGTTATCCTGGCCGGCTGACTTTGGGCAAGATACGGGGTACACTCTGGTCTGGTTGCCAGACTCCCAACTCCGCTGAATTATTAATGTTTATTGATTGCCTGAGTCCCTCTTACAGTATTGCCATGTTTAATGGGCTTTTCTTTTGTTCTGTGAAATAAAAGTAGTCACAAGACGTTTAATTATTGCTCAGGGTGAATTTGTGACCAGGTAGTTACGTAAGTGAAATGACTGCTGTGAAACTAGAGCAAATCTGCGCCTACCCAAACCAAAATTTTTCTGAACTTAAATTATGTATGCACTATGTCTGCTCCACTTCTCCATCATCCATTATTCTCACTACAAACAGTGGCTTGGCAGGCCCAAATTAATCTCCAGATGTGTCCGAAGCAGCTAAAACCCCTCATTTCAAACAAACACCTTCTTTTATATCCCTTTGCGAAAAAAACAGGGATAGTCCCATGAGTAAATGACCTTTCTACACCTTAATAACTGAATGGGCAGCAGGTTGAGGTCGTGTTTAGCATATTTGCCTCAGAGTCAAGAGATTCTGGGATTGAATGTTTTAGCAAGCCACCCTCAACTTTTACTTTTGACACGTTTTGATATGTTGCATATTTTTTCTATGTAGTTTTGTTCATCTTAAAATGTGAAAAGGCTGTTTAACTAATAGATCCCTGTCACTCTGTAGTTGAGGAAAACTGAATCTTGCCTACTGTTGAGGAAATATTTGAAGCACACAGTTCATGGTACCATCAGCGGCTTAAAGGTTCTCAGAGGACTTTGGACTTCCTGACTGAAGCACTGAGATCATGACCTTTTCAATCTCATGAGTGGATACATTTTTCAGATTTCTGCATGAACAGGCAGGACTGAGGTCAATGTTCTCATCCTGATCCGAATTGCATCAATGCTTTGTTGGAAATAGCGACATTTGCACCTTGTGAACCTGTAAATATGACAAAAATTGTCTCTATAATTTACCTTACAGATCGAATATTCATTTTCAATATGCTTTGTGTTATGTTTTACAGCTTGGCTCACCTTACATTCTGGAACCCTTCGTTTTATTGAAAGACTGCCGTTACGCTTGCCTAATATTGGCCTGCCAGCCTCACTGCAAAGAGGTCACTCCCTCTTGCTTTTCCGACACTGTTTGCCCACCTGGTATCCATGTATGAAATAAGGCTCAATACCATTCCTTCCTCTCCTGCCACAGCGGTGTCCCGGTGTTGACCACTGAGCCATGGATACCACCACTTCCCTGAAGATGACCTCCGTGGCTGTCCAAAGTCTGTTCAGCTACGTGGAGGAGGAGAACCTGGCTGCCATCAAAGCACACTTGGATAAGTTCAAAGACGTCGACAGCAGGAGTGATGTACGTTGCAACAACAATCCTGTTAGCTTATTTGTACAATAAGGGTGTACTTCCAGGGCGCTGTGTGTAACAAGGACAATCATCCGCCTGGAAAAGAAAACTGCTATATAGGAAAAAACAAATACGTGCTGTTGACTGCTATTTGGTGATATTTTCTCTTTACATTTTGCAAACATAAACATTAACATGTATTTTCACAAATAAAATGTCAGTCCACACCAATGGGCAAAACAAATGTGAATATGGATCCTTGAGAGCAATTGGTGTGGTGGTGAAAGTGGGATCGCATCAAGGCGATTTAGGACTGTAACTCATCACAAATCGATTCTCGTGTATGTAATGATGTCCGACATGTAGCTGTCTTTATGGACCTTCCCACTTTGCCTTCTCAATTGGGAGGTTGTTTGCATAATTTAAATTCAATGAACATGCTCTTGATCTCCTTATTTTCTCCCTTCAGAATGGACAGACTCCCCTTATGGTGGCAGCTGAGCAGGGCAATCTGGAGATTGTGCAGGAGCTCATCAGGAGAGGAGCCAATGTTAACTGCGATGATGTTGTAAGCTCGCTCATGGACTCAAAACAACCTTGAAATGAATTGAAAGCGCTCTGGAAAATGTGGTACACAATGACAATGAAGACATCAGTTGAAAAAACAGGGAGGGGTAATTGATGTTTACGCCACTTGTGCAGGACTTGTAGGAACCAACTTCAGCTTTAACTACTTTTATCTTCACGGTCTCTGATAACGTCATTCAGAGTCCGTCCACCGTGCACACACACTGTCTGTACCTTTCACATAACCCGGTATTGTAGAATAATGGCACATTACAGTCCCTTTTGTTGCTATGATCAGCATCGCTCCCATGTAGGTTTTGTATAACACAGGGCTCAGCCAGGCACTCAATTCAGCTTGACATGGAGCTGGATGGCGGTTATCATGGTAACAGTTAGCATCTTTGCACAGGATTGCTGGACAGCGCTGATGTCAGCGTCCAAGGAAGGCCACATCCAGGTTGTGCGAGAATTGCTGGACAACGATGCTAACGTGGAACACAGAGACATGGTGAGAATATCGTCATCCATAAATGAGGAGTCAAGAAGTCAAATTGTAAGTCACTGTGAAGTAATTACGGTGAGGGAAAATTGATACTTTGTGATTGCCAAACCAAGGATAAACAGACATTTGGTCAAGTCAAGTCAGTGAAAGTCAATGTTGCCAGTTCACAGCAGAAGACATCACAAGGCGCACATATGGAGCAGGTCAAAGACCAAGCTCCTCACACATTAAACGTGAAGGCGTTTTTAAAGCTGCAGTGTACAAATAATGTTGTCAGTTTTGTGGTGGCATGACAAGTTCAGAAAAAATAATTAGAAATTCAAATAGAGGCCTGAAGATGGGGCCGGAAAGGGAGGATTTATTTATTTATTAAGCTCAATTTTGATGATGGCTGTAAGGTAATAGAAACTGTTTTACCATTTGTCAGACTCTACCTTTAAGAAACCAACTGAAACTCGTAGATGCAGACACTAATCGAGAAAGGGAGAGGCAAACTCCACCTAAGAAAGAAAGCTTAAACAGACTGAAGACTTAGCGCCAGGTGACTGTCTGCCTCATCCATTCGGGTTATGATAAAGTGATAGGACAGAGAGAGGAAGGCAGCGATAGGGCAGACGGACTGCAGCAGGGATAAGGAGGAAGTGTGTATTTAATTACAGCAGATGCAGAAGTGTTGCCATTGTTAGCTGCAGTTTTTGAAGCACAAGCACCTACGACTAGAGAAAAGGGAAAATAAACAACAAATATGTGTTTTTGTCTGGTGCAGGAGGCAAAAGTTCTGAAATATTAATGCTCAAATATTGTCGAAAAAACCCCATTCAGAGTTGTGAATGCTTGTGCAATAAGGGCAGATTGTTGTTTTGAATGTAAGTTAAAAAATGGCACACTGCTGATTATTATTATTAACTCATTTATTTATTTTTACATAGTTATGATGGGAATTCAAACAGTATTACAATTCTAAATGTAAGAAGCCTTCGTGTCTTCATTTAATAGCTATCACTCAATGACCTGAGTGCTGGCTAAAGCTGAAGATAGATCCATTAGCTGTAAATTGAGATTATTACTACCAGTAGTGCTTTGACGGCTCCTTTCTTTTTAGCGATCTCATTTATAGACCTCTAATGTTATTCATATAAGGCAACAATAGGATTTGCCTCTGGAAAAGCGATTTATCTACAGACCTACGAGAGCAACAGCATACAGTCGTTGCTTGTGTCCAGTTGCATGAATCGCCATTACCCTTTACCACTTAGTCCTGGTTAGTGACTAAAAGGAAGGGACATGATCTGAGTCATTACCATGTGTGGTTTGAAATGCACCCCGAGCATCACATTGGCATTATTTATAACAACAAAAAAAAGCACCAAAGCGATTGTGTCGCGCCACCGTGAACTTGGTACAATGTGTCACTCCCTCTGTAAATAGCACATTGTCTTGAGTCCCCACACAGCACTACAAAGGTTGTCTTTGTAGTGGCCAGATTGATGTTGCCTACTTTGTCGTCATTAGATGTTTTCCCTACCTTTTCTATGTTTAAGCAAATGGTATTTGTGCTTGTGTGTGTGTGTCGTCTAATTAGGGAGGATGGACTGCTCTCATGTGGGCCGCCTATAAAGGTCGTACAGATGTGGCGCAACTGCTCCTGAGTAAAGGCGCGAACCCAAACATCACTGGTCAGGTAGTAAGACTGGATACGGTATTTTACATGTCTATATCATTAGAATGTTCTTATTTTTAACGATATATTTATGATCTGATGGTGGTGCAGATAACATTTTTTTACAGTACATAGTGTATTTCAAAATATTTGAACTGGAATGGATGGTGGTTTCGAAATAGATTTCTTATTAAGTTCTCATCTTTCTTTGAATAAGAAGATGGCTAAAAGCATCAGGCCTGCCTTGACATCATCCCCGGGGTCTTTCCCAACAGTATAGCGTCTACCCCATAATTTGGGCGGCGGGTCGAGGCCATGCTGAGATCGTCCATCTGCTGCTGCAGCACGGAGCTAAAGTCAACTGCTCGGACAAGGTAACGACACACTCCCCAAACAGAAAGAATGTACTTTTGTACTAATGGTACAGGTTATCTGAGTACAGTCATACCTCAGTTTTCGACATAATCTGTTCCAGAAGGCTGTTCGAAAACCAATTTGTTCGAAAACCGAAACACGCTTTAAAAAAAAAATCTTTATTGAACACGTCTGTTCACAATGGAACGCTATACGAGGAAGCGTCACTTCCTCGTGTAAAGAAGGCGAGAAGAATCAACTGATGCATTCAAGTGTGCTCAGTTTGTTCGAGAACCGAAATTCGGTCGTCATCCGAGGCATAAAAAACTCGAAGTTTTTGGTCGAAAACCGATTTGTTCGAGAACAGAGACGTTTGAAAACCGAGGTTTGACTGTATTTCTGCTCCCTCTAGTAATCATACAAAACTGCCTGCCCTTTCCTTGTATACTTTTTGTTGAATAATTAAATCAGTTCTGCAGTGTAACTGTACAATATATTCTCCAACATTTCAGTAAGTCATTTCGCTCTTTGTTTGCAGTACGGCACCACCCCACTGATCTGGGCTGCCAGGAAGGGTCACTACGACAGTGTGATGCACCTTCTGGCCAACGGAGCCGATGTGGATCAGGAAGGAGCCGTAAGCAGATTATAGATCATATGACCGGTCGATTATGCCTGCATTATGGCTGCTGTCAAAAGTTACATACTTGTTTAATATCAGACACAGAAACTTGTATTTTACTGGATGCATATAACACATTGGGACTAGACTTTCCTCTAAAAAAAAAAATGTTATAAATCAGCGATTTTACTCCGTGTACATAGATCACTCTGGATGTAGGCACGGTTGTTTTTTTTAAAAAAATAGTTGAGTTGAGTAATGGTTTCTTTTTCAGAACTCCATGACAGCTTTGATCGTGGCAGTGAAAGGTGGCTACACTGAAGTGGTCAAGGAGCTGCTGAAGAGGAACCCGAATGTCAACATGACCGACAAGGATGGAAACACAGCCCTGGCCATTGCTGCCAAGGAGGGACACACCGAAATTGTACAGGATCTGCTGGATGCTGGCACTTATGTTAACATACCAGACAGGGTGAGACCCACTGCACACTTGTTTTTCAAACATCCACATGGGAAAGCAAAAGCAATTCCCTTCACACTGCTTCCTCCCTCCAGAGTGGAGAGACCATGCTGATTGGAGCAGTGAGAGGAGGCCATGTGGAAATAGTACGAGCTCTGCTGAACAAATACGCGGATATTGATGTCAGGGGCCAGGTAGGCGCTCCCCTCCTAATTTTTGTTGATTTTTACTGGCAAGCAGGAGGCCTATTTGTGTTCACTGTAACCCGATACTCTGTTTTGCTCTGTTGTTACTTGAAGTGAATTTAAATCTACGGCCCAGAGTTCATGCAAATATTTGGGTTTCTAAAAACAAAATGGAAAGCATGACACATATTTTGGAGATAATCGGTATTGCTGTTTTAGTGGAACCCTAACTTTTGACAATTGTTGACATATTTGTTCACGTTTGAAAACCTATAGATTTGTTTTATCCCTTAGATACCATAGATCGTCCAATTGTGACAATGCTAAAGTAATTAAATTCATCATGTTAGGATAAGATTGTCGAAGGAGGCTTGCTGAGGGCAGTCAATTTCAAGTTATACTTTTAAAAAACATTTTAATCTGTTCTACAAGTGTGACAATATGCTAGCTGCCATATAAAATGACTTTTAAAAGCATACAAACTGTGCTATTCTTGAACTCTGACGCATGTACCATTTATGTACCCGCACTTCCTTTATGTCAAAAAAGATTCCATCCAAAAAAAAAAAGTAATGATAATAGTCCTTCATTGTACTCAGCTTTACCTCAACACTATTGCTCTTTTGTGTGGTTGATACAGTTGTGAATCCCAATGTTTTTTTCCACATCAGGATGGAAAAACTGCTCTCTACTGGGCAGTGGAGAAAGGTAATGCCACCATGGTGAGAGACATACTGCAGTGTAACCCGGACACGGAGAGCTGCACCAAGGTATAACATCACGCAGCTACATAGGATTCAAATGTCGCATGTCCTCTCCATCTCTTCACCATGTTTATCCATCATTATTGTCAAAGCTAATAAGAGTGTATTGTGTACCCGGTTATTATAGGAGGGAGAAACCCCACTTATCAAAGCCACAAAAATGAGGAACATAGAGATCGTCGAGCTGCTGCTGGATAAAGGAGCAAAGGTGTCCGCTGTAGAAAAGGTCAGGACTTTTAACTCTTCATGACTTAGTCCTTTTGTCATCTTCATTTCACTTGACTTCCTTTTGACTGAACAGAAAGGTGACACACCCCTCCACATCGCCATCAGAGGGAGGAGCCGAAAGCTGGCCGAGTTGCTGCTCCGGAACCCTAAAGATGGCCGCCTCCTTTACCGCCCAAACAAGGCTGGAGAGACGCCATACAACATTGATTGCACCCACCAGAAAAGCATCCTCACGCAAATATTTGGCGCCAGTATGACCATTTGCTTGTTGTTTTGCAGGAGTCATTGGAAATACTCTGAGCAATTCATCATTTTTTTTTTTAATTGTTCATCTCTTTCAGAACACCTCTCCCCAACTGAATCAGACGGGGACATGTTGGGTTATGACCTGTACAGCAGCGCTCTTGCAGACATTCTCAGCGAGCCAACCATGCAACCACCCATCTGTGTTGGTCTGTACGCACAATGGGGTAGTGGGAAATCTTTTCTTCTGAAGAAACTCGAGGGTAGGCACTCACACAACATGTGAAATGTATTCGGGAAGTAATTGTTAATAGGACTCCTCTATCTTCCACAATGGTCTCTCAGATGAAATGAAGACGTTTGCAGGGCAGCAGATCGAGCCGTTGTTCCAGTTCTCCTGGCTGGTGGTCTTCCTCACCCTCCTGCTGTGTGGCTCAGTTGCTGTGATACTGGGCTTTACCGTTGATCACAAGCTGGCCATCGCCGTTTCCCTCAGCCTGCTTGCTTTGATTTACATCTTCTTTGGTAAATTGACAGACTTGCTACAGTGTCTCAATCATTTGTGAAAGCTTTAGTGGCTCCCAAAAGAATCCAACTCCAGTGGACTCCACGCATATTCATTGTTTGGGATTTGTAAATTCGTCTGGCCAGCTATTCATGGGTTACTTTTTGGAATGGAATTACAATCAAGTGTGCTATTGCGGCCAGGCTCTGTAACTATTTGCCAGCGTCCACTGAACTGTACTCTAATAATCAAAAGATGCTCTCAAATCTGTTGCTCGCTAGAGGGCGCCATTAGACAACCAATAAACAGATGTTTGAAAAGAAATCATGCCAGAAGAACATAAACAGCCGTATATATAATTGTATATATGTACCCATGTTAAAATAATTCAATGACAAGTCTTGGTTGTTTTGTTTTTACTCCAGTTTTGGTGTACTTTGGCAGCCGACGTGAGAGAGAGAGCTGGAACTGGGCATGGGTCATCAGCACCCGGCTTGCCCGACAAATTGGCTACTTGGAGCTTCTCCTCAAACTGATGTTTGTCAATCCACCCGAACTACCTGAACAAACAACCCGTGCACTGCCTGTCAGGTGACATTGACAGACACAATGAATCCACATCACCTTTAGCTGTTTTACCGGAGTCTTTGCGTATTAAAATACATGCGTTTACACTCTCATCGGTGACAGGTTCCTGTTCACGGACTACAATCGCCTGTCCAGTGTCGGAGGGGAGACGTCCATGGCCGAGATGATTGCCACGCTCTCAGATGCATGTGAAAGGGAGTTTGGTTTCATGGCCACTAGGCTGTTTAGGGTTTTCAAGAATGATGAAATCCAAGGTAACTTTGCTGTCTTTCAGTTCTAACGCTACCTTCCAGAAACTCACAGCTGAACTGTAGTTTTATATTTTACATTTACTATGGACAGATTTAAATTTTATTGGTCAATGTCATATAAATTTAACATGTTTCTTTGTACACTGGCTGGAATATGACAGCGACTTCTTGTTCCTGTCATTTATTATACTGTAATAAGTAAATTAGGGCTTGACACAACTGGTGTTTAGTTCCATTAGTGCATTATTTAGTGGTTGAGGAAGCTGTTGATTACGATTAGCACATTGCAAGTAGGATTACATCATTCTTGTCCTCCCACCTACCAGGTAAAAAGTGGAAAAAGACGTGCTGTGTGCCATCCTTTGTACTGTTTGCCTTGACACTGTGCTGCCTCATCGCCGGCTTAGCATTGCTAGCAATATTTAAGGTGGGTTAAGACGATGAGAAATTGCCAGAATATTCTACAAAACGCATGATGGGGAACAGTTTTTGTTGCTTTAGTTGGCATCTGACTGATCTGTGCTTTGTGTCCAGGTGGACCCCGAGAACCTGACAGTGAATGCAGTGCTGATTGCAATGGCCAGTGTGGTTGGCCTGGCCTTGCTATTCAACTGTAAAACCTGGTGGCAGGTGGGCGACTCAGTCCTCAACTCCCAGAGGAAACGCCTGCACAGGGCTGCCAACAATCTGCACCAGCTTAAGAGTGAAGGCTTTATGAAGGTAGACTAAATGGATTGCATTTGTTCCCAGACGGAATTCTTTGAGATTGTAAATTAAATTGCATCGATATGCATTTCTGAGTAGTTGACCAGAAAAATCTAATTATCGATGTACCTTGGAAACGTTTTGAAGCCTTTATTTGTCCTTGTTATGGCAGGTTCTGAAGCACGAGGTAGAACTAATGTCGAAGATGGCCAAGACAATCGATGGCTTTACTCAGAACCAGACACGAATGGCCGTCATCATAGACGGGCTGGATGCCTGTGAACAGGACAAAGTGCTGCAAATGCTGGACACGGTGTGTGGTTATGCTGGTGGTTGTCACTGTTGTAGTTCAAGAATATTTGTTCCCATGAGCCTAATTTTCAGTTTCCTTGAACACACTCTGGTGGTGTACAGCCACCCTGTTGTTCCCAGCTGCCGCAGCTTCCCTTTAAGTTTAGCTTCCTGCTCCCAGCTGCTCTAATAGAATTATTCCACCTTTAGCCAAATGTTATTATTTTGTAGAGTGAGCCCAAAGTAGATTGCGACCTCCTGTGTGCTAATTTAATCTCCTCATCTGTCTGAAGTAAGCGCATGCACTGTGCTGAGTTCACATGATGTTGTTGACAGATGCTGCTGCAACGTTAGTTCATCCCCCAATGTTAAGTTTGTGTGGCGAAATGGCCGAGGGTTAACAAACCGTGAAAACGTGCCACACAAGCCCTTGTTTTGTGAGGCTTGGACACCATCCTTTATAGTTAGCACCATGGGAAATCCCCTATAAATTCTTGCAAAGACAAGATTTATTACAATGTGCCACAAGTCACTATGTTCCTCCTTGTTGTATGAACTGATAAAGCCTTCTCAGATGAGAGCCAAAATGCCTTATAAGACAAAGAGAGCTGTACACTTTTGATTGAAATCTCCTGGATGAATGACGATATCCATAAACATGTTCCTCTTTGATTCGATTAATTCCTTAGAGACAAATTAATATGGGCTTAGTTGTGCTCACTGTTCATCTCTCTTAAAAAAAAAAAACAAACTGAGCAATAACACGTTTAATAAAATAGGATGTTGTTGACCACATCAAGTACGTTTATGGAGGGGATTATGTTTAAATTGGATAAACCTTGGATTTTATTTATCACAATTTGCCTCCACTGCTTACTTCTCTGTCTCAGTCATCTTCACATGCTCATCCAAATGTTCCTCCAAATATTATTTCTATGGGTTTAAATGACAACAATTTGTCAACAGCTATCCATAAATGAATTATTGAGCCTTTGCCTGACGTATTTTACCGCCGCTTCTCTGACTAGGTGCGAGTTCTCTTCTCTAAAGGGCCCTTCATCTCCATCTTTGCCAGCGACCCTCATATCATCATTAAAGCCATCAACCAAAACCTCAACAGCGTGCTGAGAGACTCCAACATCAACGGCCACGACTACATGAGGAACATTGTCCACCTGCCAGTGTTCCTCAACAGCAGAGGTCTCAGCACTGCCAGGAAGCTCTGCATGGCAGCACCCACTAATGGCGACAGCTTAGCTGCAGAAGGTAGAGCAAAATGCATCTCAGGACTTTAGGTGAAAAGGAATATTTTACTTATTCGATTGTCCTTTACCCCAGGATGGATTGAAGATGTTGACAAGAAGATGTCTCAGAGTAGCCTGGCTCCGGACCAGGCAAAATTTGGCAGCAAGACCGCCCTTAACCGCAGGGTAAAGCTCGTTTTAAAACATGTAGAGTGAAACCCCTGTGGTCAAACGCAGTTTGTTTCAGGTTATTGTTTGACTTCTAATTTGTACAATATTGGAATTCATTCTTCCCATTATATAATAAATGAAGGCTGTAGTACGGGAAAACTTTAATTAGCCGTATAGGCAACGTTTGTTTTGGAGAAAATCTTAACATTGTTAATCATGATACAAGGTACAACATCTGGAAGAAATTATTCATGGCATGACTACAATTTCAGTTTCCCGTCAAAATCTTTATATTGTTGTACAGTACTAAGCAACCAGGACAATTTTAAGAACCGTTTTAGGTTATATGGGTAGCATCACACTTTACTTTGCTATCACCGATACACATGGGAATTATTGGCATGGAAAGGGTTGAGATCCCTCAAGGAGGCAGTGGAGATTTTCTACGTTGTAGCAGTCTCAAATAAATCATCTATTACTCCATTGTGATGGTATTCACCCTCCATCCTGTCTGTTCAGGAAAATGTTTGCTGCCAAGGGTGAGACTTAGTGTCATGGAAACCCTTGCTGCTTTCTCATTTCCGCCGCCTCCTGAGGAGGATGCTTAGTGCAGGCGTGGCTTTGGCAGGCGGCGTATAGGCCAGTGGACAGGAGGAGACACACAGATATGTAGAGTGAGCGAAGACTGAGTGGGGTGCTCGGTGTGCAGCCAAGGTTCCTGGTGTAATTGATGTAATAGCTGTTTATCTTTCCCGCTGCGTCGCCCCCATCTAATGACAAGGCCGAGCAGCAGCAGTGGGTCCCCGCGACAAAACACTGGCACCGGCTCTGCTGGCAGGAGGCTAAGCGACACTGCCGCTTGTAGCTGATGCCTTCCTGCCCCCTGCGAGAACTTATCATGATCTCGCCACTCCCTCCCCGCCTACCTTACTTGTTTGATAAACATTTTTTTAGACCTCTGGCACCCTCAAATGCTGGTGCTAGCCCTTTGATTCTGGAGGCGTTCTGTCCTTGATTCTCTTTGTAGGAGGGGGAAATGAAAGAATGACTCATTTTCAGCACTCATTTTTCTAGTTTGAAGTAATGCTTTTTATTACTGTGTCGGTAATATGCAAACAAGTATTGTGACCGTTACCCTAACTCCTCCTGCTTGGAAGTTCAAGCTTTCTGTGAATAATGTTGATTTGGTGAACATTTTAAAAATGTTTCTAAATTCTAATATTTGTTCCATAAATTATTAGATCAATTTATTTCCAACAGTCTTGTCACTTCATAGTGTTTCTATTAGTTGCCCTGCTCCTAGTACAATAATGTGGATTTTTTTTTTTTTTCATCCAATCAGATCAGAATCTATGCGCTGCCCTGTCAGTGTAATCGATCCAGGGCCTTCGGAATCAATGTTAGTGCTGGCCAGTTTAACTTAAACTACATAAACACTGGGACTATTTATGTCACCAACCAGATTTCAAATTCACCAGGTAGCTGGCCCACAATAAAATCAGGATTTTATTTCCCCCCCTTTTGATTGGTTAGTCAGAGCAAGCCCAATTTGACGAACAAAACACATCTATAGTGATCTCCACACATATTTCATATTCAGCATCTCGAGTGAGTTTGATGTATTTTTTGTTACATCATATATTATTTTATTCACTGATTGCTGATTCTGAACTGTTCCGAATGATGTGCGTGGCACTGGTAAGTACGGGTAATTGATTCTACAATTGCGTCATGATCATGGTGGTTTTAAAAGGTGGATTAGGCCCTGGAGCATAGCCTGTTACTGATTGAATATTCCAGTACGTACCAGCGCAATGACGTGACCAAGAGAAAGACACTTTTTTAATTTTCCATACACGCAAATTTTAAGTTAAGGGCATGTCTTTGGGAGATGTCGAAATGGAGATGATACATGCTTTTTGACCGCAAATAACTTTCACCTACTCTGACTTGTCAAATGGTAGCCTGTCTGCAAAGCGGATGTACGGCTTGAAAACTCTTAAGTCTATCTTCAACTTGGACCTTTTGGGCCCAGACCGAGTGCTGGCCATATGTTTCATCTCCGAGAAAGAGGTCACAAGCGTGGTATTACGACTTCAAAGTCGACCAAAAGCCTCATCTTGGCTCATGACCATGACAGCTGTCTGATACCATCACAGATGTTCCCCGGTAGATCTGTGTCAATAGCTAGCCTGTGTGTCATGTTATGACTGTTCTGCTTGGGACAGTGGCTCTTTGATTTGTTTTTCTCTTGCAGTCACAGAGAGTTTTTCTCTTTCGCAGATTATATGACAGGACAGGCTGCTGGATAAGAATGTGGCTGAAAAGATTTTTTGAGAGAGAGTCCCATTCATTGTTCCCTTGCTTTATTCTTTAGGGACTCCCAATTTAGAAGCATATATTACTAAAAAAAAGCATGAATTATTTGCAGATAAGGTCTGGCATATGAGCTATGTACGTTTTTATTCCAGCATCATGTTTTTGAGTGACTTGGCCTGAGATCACATGGTGACCCTGAAGGCCATCTCTGGGGTCTCATGATACAGTTGGTTTCAGTTTGCCTTCATGGGGCACACGGCCGATTTACGAATTCCAGGAAATAATTTTCGCTCCTTTTAAACCGTTGTGGATGATTAGTTCTATTCACGGTTTTCACTGTTAAATATCAGCATTAATTCAGCATCCTTTCATATCGAGACATATGTTACCCTTCTAAGCATGAAAAATATCAAGTTGAGCGAATGTAATTAAAAAAAAAAATGATGGCTATCTTTGAAGGACACATACCGGCGGCGCCAGATGCAGAGGACCATCACCAGGCAGATGTCCTTCGATTTGACAAAGCTGCTGGTGACTGAGGACTGGTTCAGCGACATCAGCCCCCAGACCATGAGGAGGCTGCTCAATATTGTTTCTATCACTGGTAAACAACATGCACACTTCTCAATTCAGCTACCTTCATAATTACACCCTGCTTCATAATCACAGACCCCTTAGTTAACTGTTTTTTTTTTTTTTTAAATTATTGTGCCAGCGTGATAACCCGCCATGTCTGCTCTCTTGTTGGCAGGTCGTCTGTTGCGTGCCAATCAGATAATCTTCAATTGGGATCGTCTGGCGTCGTGGATCAATCTGACTGAGGAGTGGCCCTACAGGACGTCATGGATCATCCTCTTCTTAGAAGAAAGTGATGGCGTTTCTGATCAGGTCTCTCTCAAGACAATCTATGAGAGGTAAGAACACATTTTTATTATTAAAAAAACATGACACATTGTTTTTAGGAAACAGTGCGGTAGTATCTTAAAGCAGTGTCATAACATTTCTGTCTAAAGTTGCATTTGCGGTTCCAGTCTTGTCACAGCCGTTGTGAATAATTTTCTCTCCAGGCACTTATTAAATTGCCAGGTGTTTTGCTGTTCAAAGTTTGTGTTTCACAGTTAAGTCAGTTTTAGCTAAGCGCTGAGTATGGCTTCGCCATCTTTCCTCATTATCTCTTGGTGAGAGCAATACTTGTCAAAAGTATATCCTATTTGCTGCTATGGGGCGATGGTTCCTGACTTGCGAGTGACTCTCCAATGTTTAGCCCTACGAGGCTAGCCAGCCGAAGCTCACTGCGAGCTAATGAGGACCCATGCACCGTTTTTGTGTATTTAAAACAAGATTGTGTTGATTTCATCATGTTTATGAAATTTGAACTTGCCTAGTCAGGCCACCATCTGTAAATGTTTATTGATAGGGATCGGATCTTGAGAGTTACTTGTATGATTTTAGCACAACAATTTGAAGGATGCGTCAATAGTGCAATTATCAAAGATAAGACTCTTTGAGTTCCAAGAACTTGAGGAAGGCCCTCCAATCCCATGAGGAGAAACTTGCTAAGCATTTGTGGCCTTCCACAGTCAAAGATTTACAGTGCTTCATTCCGCACCAATCCACAACAAACATAAATATAAATGTCTGTCGCACACAATAAACAATTTCTGAAAACTGTTTCCCAGTGAGAAGAGTATTGAGATTTGTGTCATTTCAAAAGATCAAAATTGCCATAAAGTGCACATTTGACAGCCAAAGCATTACATTTTGATGCTTGGCATTTAATACTTTTCCTGAAATTTTCCCATGCTTCATCTTAGCAGGCTCCAGTAAATAACTTGCTGCCGGGTAAACACATCATCGTCATTGAAACAATTATCTTATCCTCAGGTTACTGTATGTACAGTATATATTAAAGCTTTTTTTTTCCTTTTCCTTTTATTTTAATGTGTCAATAATTTTGACCAGCAGGTGGCAGTAGATGATTTTCATTTCCAAAAGCCTTCAAATGGTAATTAATGCCATTGCTTGTGCTCCGCATTTTGTATTTTTTTTTTCATTATGCACGCGTCAAATTATGACTCTATTAAAGTATGCAAGTTAGATTAATGACTTGACATGGTTTTCTTAGAAGCGGTCAAATTAGTCTGCGATGTCTTTGTCGGAGCAGCTAAGGGACAGTGTTGTGTGCACACCGCAGCGGTGACATGACATCTTCGTGCATATGCGGCCACAGATGCTCTTAGGATGAGGGCCATTGCAGGCTGAGTTGCTGGGATTTGGGCGCTGTTGTGCATCAGTCGCTGGCCTTTAAAGGTTGCACTCTGTCACAATACACTAGCGCCTACAACTCCTGCGGCAGGGAAGTGTCACACACACTTAATGTCAGTCGGTCACCCAACTAGATTCAACAGACGGGTCTCCTCCATCCTTGGAAAACCACCTCCTCATTAGAACAGCATTATTGTTTTTTTCCCAGTCATATCTTCTTTGCGGTCATGAGAGGATGACAAGATTATGATGTTTCAAGTCTGCTAATTCTTGAATATTATGATTTATGTCTATGTCACGGCAATATTATATGAAGTAAACATGACATGCTTGTGAGAAAAAGAATGTCCAACAAAAAGCTGCAATTTAGCAAAGCGTGGGTGTGAGCTCACATTTGCTCATTAGACCTAATGTAACCATCTTCCTGTTCCTGACCAGCAGCGCTGTCTGTCTTCATCTTCCTCCTCACTGGGTGTCTTTCCAAATGGCCGCTCTGTCTCGCTGTGGCCGTCGGACAAATGACGTTAATGATGATGACATCTTAAACAGGCCTCGCCTTGGGGCCGAATCTTGTGCACAAATCTACCATTGATAAGACTCAGATCTTTCGTTTCTGCGTCTTCAGATTCCTTTGTGTGAGTCCAAGGCAATACTGGACTTAAAATTCAAAAACATTTTGACTGTCTGCTGTCTGTCTTGTGTACATCTAGACACACCTAAATGCAGTGTCGGGTTGCTCTACAAAAAGCAACCTAATTACTATAATAGATTGCTTTTTGTTGTAACTGAGTCATAGAATGCATCATTATCTGGATATATAAACTAGTTTAATGTACTGGTAATATATACACTACTTCAAAGGGTACTGATACCATTCACATTTTTAAACAATTCACCAGCACATGGACGATGAGAGACAAAATGGTAATAGTAATGGCTGTCTTAAATGTTGGATTATTTATTTGCAAGATGGCTAGTACCATATATGGAAAATCTAAGTGTCTTCACTGTACTGTCATACCACATTATACTGTCATACGGACATTATCATTCATTTATAATGAGCTATACTAAATTGTGCTTTGACATTTTTAGCTGTAAATATTTGAAGTCGCTTGTTGAGGGCATTCCAATGTAGTGCAACAAAATCTGAGACTGTGGCATTACAATCTAACACACTTCATTTTAATAGACGTGTAATCCGATTTATGTATGTAAAATTGTACTTTTTTTTAATACATTGCACATTTAGCATTTTAGCAGAGCACTGAGCGAGTTCTTACACAGCAGTACTGCACTTCCCCTGAGCGTTAATAAGTGAATATATTAGTGGTGAAGTGAATGTGGGGGTGAGTCAGCCCTTATAGGTCAGCTGTCGCCCTGCATCTCAGTCACAAGGCAGTCGGCTCTTCGTCTCTTCTCATTATAAGCTTCTGAGCAGAACATCATTTTCTAAATCGTAGAATGAAGGAATTATGCCTAATAATGCTCAGAAGTCATTTTAGAATGCTGCTTTAGAGATTGGGGGGTGGGGGGAGCTGCAGGGTTTAATCCTTGTCAGGTGAGCTTTCATCTGGGTTAACCCATGCATGATTAAGTAGTAGGCAAATATTTTAAACATAGTGATGACAGACACCCTTTGTGATATCGCGTCCCTAAACATAAGTGTGAATGAATAATTATCATTAACATGGCAAACGTTTCTGAAAAAAAAAGAAGATCTAAACTAAGGAATTACAGCCGAGCCTCCAAAGTGGAACACAACCCATTCCTTGAAGCTGGTTGACTTCCTAAACTATTCAAATTTCAAAACAATTTTCTTCATATAATTTCAAGGTGTTCCAGTACGATGAAGGACTGCTCCTATATTTCAAATGTGGAACTAAACCCTGATTCATACCAATATTCAACTGAAATATACACCGTACCTTTTTCTCTACATTTATACAATTAATAAACATTGAGCTGGCCCACTCTAGTTCTCAGTGGCTCAATTTATGTTGTATGTCTGTCAAATCATGCTTGTAGATGCTTACTGAACCAAAGTCTTGCAAGATTTTCTGAAACCAATTACGTCCTCACACATGGTGTCTATTCAACCTCCAAATTTCATCTGAATCTTTTTGCCAAGAAGTTTGGAGTGCAAATAATTCTGCCTTTGAGGCATTCAGCATTGCTGGCTCCTCTGTACAAGAGCTGTGAAATGTCTTTTGAGAAATGTTGAGCGCTAATTACGGCAGTGGGCGTAGACCAAGCAATACAGCCTCTAATCTGATGGAGAATGTGGAATCGGTTTATAACCTCAGCAATTTACCTCATTAATGGTCAAACGAGGAAGGGAGGGGGCTGACCAAACTGATGCAATGTAACACCAGCTGCGAATTGTGTACAGTTTACAGCAAAGATGTCTTCGAGGTTTTCACTGGAATCATTTAAACCAGGGGTCTCAAACTCCGGTCCTCAAGGTCTGCTTTCCTGCATGTTTTTCATCTCTCCCTACTGCACCACACAAGATGCAAACTATCAGAATTGTGATCAGGCTCCTGCAGAGCTTGCAGACGAGCTGATCAGGGAGCGATGGAAAATATGCAGAAAGGCGATCCTTGAGGACTGGAGTTGGAGAATCCCGATTTAACCCAAATCTGATTAAAAAAAAAAAAAAAAGTTTGCGTGACAAGTTTTGTAAGGGCAATAAAACTAATTACAGTCTGAGCTGTGCACCAGCGTTGCGGTCCACCCGGCACACCGTCGCTGCCGATTCAACTTGAAATGAAGCAAGATGTGTTTTGGACAAGCTTATTACTATTCCTGTTTGTACTGCTGTTCACACTCTAATTGAATTTGAGCGCACTGCCTCGTGACAATCATAGCCAGTGCTTTTGCATGTCTTCGTCCTTTGCATCCTCTCAGGGGTCCGTTTTTCTTCAGGTTTGGCTGCTATTAGAGTCTTAATGACAACAAGCTAACTAGCGTCTCTTCTGCTTCATGGTGATTGCCCAAATGCAGCCTACCACTTCTAAATACCATAATATGCCTTTCCTGTTGATTTCCTTGATGTACTTTCGAGTCATTACATTTCATTTAGCCATTTAGTCCATATGTAGATTAACTTCTGGATTTTTCTCATGACTCACGACTGTTATGCAAATGAGTGTTTCAAAAATTACCTTTCGAGTCTTTTGGGAATTCCAAAATTGAACCAACATTTACAATTATTTGTTGTTATTTTTGACTCCCCCCATTGAGTGTTCATTGGGTGAATCGCTGTTAATGGGCTTGCACAATGGGCTTGTTTCATAAACCGATATGTTGCAGGCACTGACTGAGTAGACTGCTGACATTCTGAGCAGGCAACATCAACTCACCACCTAAAACCTGCTTCTTATTTTTAGTCTTAATTGAAGTAAAGAAGCAGGACTGCATTGGAATAAATAGGATCTTCCTTTGACAGCATTTCATTGAGTGACTCTCGACTAAATTATTGATCATTCAATAAATTACTAATAATTTTTTTTTAATTGGATGGGAGAATCTGTAAATATGATGCAGATTCATTCGGATTCCAATTTAGAAAAGTATTCTTGCGAGGCAATTAAGGAAATAAGGAAATGGCAGATGTGTGCTTCCATTCCACTCCACTAGCTAAACGTCCAATTAAAAAATGTCCAGAAAGTTTCTGTAAATTTACCTGACATTCTTAAGCTCCTCGGTACACAACGGGCAGTGGAATATTGGTTTGCATGCTTGCGTCACAGTTGAGAGGTTTATGGTTCGAATCTTGGTTCAGACGTTTTTGTGTGGAAGCTCACCTGCGACCTGAACGAGGACAAACGCAATAGAAAGTACATGGATGGAACATGACATGAGTGAATGGTGAATTTGCTGCACCATATCAAATTGATGCAGCTTGAAAATCAGGCCCATTCGATAGTGTGGCCCTCGAACACACTGTCTGTCCAACAGATGATCTGACTTCTAGCTACAGCCGTCCACTTTTCTTTTCCTTAGAGGATGATGGCCTGCCAACACCTATCAATCAAACGAGACACTGCTCATGCCCATGGAGCTGACTAAGCCAAAAAACTTCCTTGCCTGCCCTTAGTGATCCTTCTTTTTCACTGTACTCATATATATTATTTCTTATAAGATGTTTGTCAAATGTTATTTCATTTGCACGATGTAACAAAATTGGCTAGACACGATGACTCCAACAGCCAAGAAGTGATTGAGACGCTCTTGCAAACACAGGGGAGCAAACTGTGACAGACCGTCATGCAAATGAAATTGAGTGGCATGGTCACCCCTGTACCTCCCATCACGCGCTCAGGCTTGATTACTTACTTTGCAAGCTGTACACGCAAATGTTTAATTTTCACTTTTGAAAAAGTTTTCTGTGTTTCAGTGCGAGCGGGTTCTGTTCAATCCCCACAGCGGGTTTATTCTTGGACGCCCGAATTCTGTTTTTCAGCTGTAAAAAGTGCCATTGGTCCACTGAGCAGGTTTCCTGCTCTGCTCTGACATCTGGTGCCCTGTGTGTGCCAGGATGCCCCTGCTGTACGTAGAAGTGGGTTTCTGGCGCCGCACCTGAATCTTCTGATCAGTCCACTAACCCACATACACACAATCTAATGGATGCCGCACACTTGACCACATGTTCGCACCGGAGTTGTAGTAAAAGTGCAAACATGCAAACAATCTTTGCCAATGCAGTTGAACATATGTGCCTATCAAGTCACACCTAAAACTGGTGCTTGTGGTTCCTGCCACACAGACGCACTTCGCTCTCTCACCAGTACAAGAGCATATGTCACCCTCAATTCCTCAGAGAATCCGTGTAATTAATCAGACCCTCAGATGCCGGCTGCGTTCAACAAACAAGCACATTCACACAGTGCAGGAAGCGGAACCCTGCAAACAAAACTGCTGTCAGCTAAGGTTAAGGACGAGAGCTGAGAGCCGCAATTAAACAGGCGTTGCAGGTTAAATTATTAAAAGACTCTGGTAATAGTCGTCTTCGTGGCTGCTATGTCCCACCTAGTCTTACATGTACCTAGGGTCTGATTTACGAAGATCTTAAATATCGGCCGCTCAATTGTGTGTTCGCTCAAACAGATTGTGCTGGCGTGTTGGGTGTGATCGACTGTCATTTGGATTATGGTGGTTGAAATCACCGTATTTAATAAATGCGAGCTCTGATAGTTTTCACCAAGGAACATTTGGGAGAGCACCACATGCGCAAAATGAAGTTTGAAGTGATGGAATTGGAAGTGTTCGTGGAAGAGAGAAAATTATAGTGTTGTAGAAAATGCGTGTACAGCTCGGATAATTTTGGTAAAGCCGGAAACCGTCAGTGAATTTGTGACTTTGGCCGATGTTGACATGCTAGTTTTGGTCCTCAAGTGAGTCATGTGATCTGGCCCAGTCCCACTACTTTGCACGGCAGCCACTGCTGTTGATTCATTTGTTTCTGCTGCTTTTTGTGATGCCGGTCGAGATGCGACGAGATTGTTGTGTTCCCGTTACATTTCACTCAGCATTTGCAAAGGCGATACACACCAACCAACTTGTCAAGATGATCTCCTTTCCTGCAAAATCCAAAGCGTTTCCACACGAGTGAACGCATTGTGTCATCTAAAAAATGTACTCTTCCTCGCCGCCATGATATACAGAATGTTGGATGCTTGATGTAAATCCCCGGCCCCGACCCGAGATGATGTATATGAGCCCAAGACAATAGTATGACAGTTGATTCAAAATCACATTTGAACTTGAATTAAAAAAAAAATAATAATAATAAATCAATGATCATTTTGAGTGTAAAATTATTTCATTATTTATTTCAATTAAATTGATCAATAACTTACAAAAAGTATGTTGTGTCCAAAACCCTTCTAATATTACCCCAAAAAAAATGTTGCCCAAATTCTGAATTGCACGTCCTCAGTGGAGTTGGAATTTGTAGATTCAACTGTATGTTGATTGTGTTCTCACTGCTCGAGACAAGTATTTCTTGACGCATCAAACCTTTTTTTTTTTTTTTGTAATCACATTGAGAATGAATATGTAGACAGGCAATTCATTCTTAATGAGAGACACTCTCATCTGAAGTGCTGAAACATTATGATGACACTCTCCATTTATGGTTTCTTTAATTATTGTAATTTGGTTGCAATTATGTGCTGGGATAAAAATGCCGCTCCATCGCTCTGGTGGGTGGGTGGGTGATTCCCTTTATGTGAAATCCTTTTAATACGATTTCAGATATCTAGCTGCGGAGGAAAGTGGTGCGACCCTTATCTGTTCTTTTCTTCAGCGTGAATGCTTTCTCAACCTTTGCCAGTTGGTAGTTGATTCAAGTTTAGTGTAAATCCACTTACTGTATTTCCTGAGAATTCACACCCAGTCCCTGACAGAACACAGGCTTTGCATCTATGTACTGACATGCCCTGACTGTCTAGTCCATAAAAATAGACTATAAAATATACAATAGGATTATAGTTAAGATATAAAGTCTCCATATCTAAACCCTTGTGTGAAGCAGCTTCCACAAGTTTACGTAAATGGTGGATGTAGAGTACACAAGAACATGCACGTATCCTGGGTTGCTCTTGCTCTTTTGTCAAGTGTAACTAGTTCACTGATGAACCCATTCATGTATGTTTTTTTTATTTTGGTCAGAGCTTAGATTGTTGTTTAAATGAACGACTGAATGATTGCATGACGCAATCCCCGACTGTTGCTAAATAGGCCACCGACTGTACTTGTAGAAGTGCAGGTGACACTAAGTGTGTGTGTGTGTGTGTGTGTGTGTGTGTGTGTGTGTGTGTGTGTGTGTGTGTGTGTGTGTGTGTGTGTGTGTGTGTGCGCGGCGAGTTAAGACTGTGCAAAATTTCTATGTTGGTTTGTGTGAATGGAAAGAACGTCAGGCGGCATTCTTCGCTACAAAATCCTTAAAGCTCCTTTCAGTTGTAAGCTGAGGTTGATGGATTAGCCTAATTGGTCTGAAACAGGAGAAATGCTTTGTTCCATTTCAGTACAAAGAAAAGAATCATTTCAAATACAAATAAAGAAAAACTTCTGCACACTCCTCTGCTGTTCAGTCACTCCTCATGGACAGAAAGAGTCAAATTAACATTTAAATGTTATACCGAGATGGCAGAAAGGAGTGGTGATGCCTGATATTGTGGTTTTCTTAGGTTTTAGCAGTGATCTTGCTTTCTCTTTGTGCTAGAACCGCTGGAAGGTGGGAGCGATAAATATAAATAGCAGCACAGGGTTTCAAGCGGGTCAGCGCTGACCTTTAAGTACGGTGCAAGATTCGCCGCAGTGAGTCACTTGATTATTGAACGTGATCTGTAAATTAATAATTATTTCTGGATAAGTAGGGAACATTTCCCAGAGATAAACTCCAGTATCAAAGAGCACTTCCAATTTTCATTTTGAGTTATGTCCCGATATTTTTGTCCATATCATTCACGGCATTGTGCCTCTTCGGCTTGCCTCGCTATTGAATTTGTTTGCGTTGGCAAAACCATCTCGTTTGAGGTGCAATTTGTGGTACCTGGCTTGCCATTTTGCTGGGCCTGACAATGTATGGCAATATACTCCGTCGTCTTTGTTGCCATATTCCATTTTCCTGCTGCCCACTGTCTCGTCTTGAGATTTGGCCAAAATCCAAATGTGACACGTAAATACAGGACAACCTAGCTCTCTATTATTGTCATTTGCAGGTCGTTTCCCCAGCTGATGCATTCAATACAGTGTGGTTTTCACTGTTCGTAACTGACCCGAACTGGTAATATGCAGTGAAAAAGCAGCAATATCATCCTGTCGGCATCATGGCCTTTCAGATTTCAATGGAAAGCATCCAAAGAGGACAATGTGGGGAATCATCCTTTCCTGGTTCTGTTGAAGAGATTGCTACACGCCCTGATCTTCATGCATTTGCTTTGAAAGCAGCTTTTGAACCGTGGCGTTATTCCGTTGCCAACCACTCAGGATTTATCTATCAGATTTATCTGCTCAGGCAGTGTACGCCATTTCGGCGTCATGACAGAATCCCTGAGCTGACTCAAGTGAACAGACCTTTGTTTGAAGTCAAACATTTTTCCACGCATTTGCTTTGCGGCATTATTCCCCTTTCCCGGTTCGTTCTGTTGTTCAATACTGATTTGCTCATTGACGTTCTCCCGTCCTCACCTCGAATACATGGCTTCCTCATTGACCCAAGGATTACCACTTTATTTTGAGTTTAGCTTTTCACAATAATGCTACATTGTTTGGATTTTTGGTGCATAATCAGACTTATCAGAGATGTATTGTCTTTCGCAGATGAGCACATTTGGCTTGCCTGTAGCGCATTGCATCTTTTAGCTCAGTGGACTATCAACTGGTCTGTTAAATATGTCAAACAACCACATGCATTCTTATGAACTCTGCAGTGGAATTAGTGCCCTGCAAATGTGCATAAATCACGAAGCTGAGGTTTAGTGTTTGTGCTCTTCCTCAAGAAATTAAACCCATGTTACTCTGTGCAGAGGGTTCAGTTAAGTTTTTTTTTTTTTTTTTTTTTTTTAAAGTTCTGGAAAAAGCGGCTGTGTTTCAGGGCTACACATGAGTTTAATCAATGACTGAAAGAACCACAGCGTCTTGAGCCCTGCTCACCGAGAGCCCTGCTCACTCAGCTCTTGTCTTTATCAGCCTGTTGTGTTTCTTATTAGTGTGACTGTTCGTAGCTTGCGTGGGAAGGCATGGGTCCAGCTTCGTGTATCGGACTCAACTTTGCCATGAATGTATATGCAAAGTAGACATCACCGCAAATCCAAAGTTGGCACTGTCTTTTGCAGAACGAAGAGGAGATTGGCAGGGAGAGCAAATGTGTCTCGTCCACATGACTTCGAGCATTTGATTCAAATCAAGAAAATTTGCCGGAGTTTTTGGGAGACAAATAACACGGCGGCATCTAAAGTGAAAACATATTTATGCTCTCCCCCTCTAACTTGGTGGTAGCTGATGATATGTAACATTATTCTTTTGCGACATGCATGCCAGCCTGCTTGCCTGTGGGTCCGCCGCTTTCCTAGAGAGGGCCTCGCTTGCTTCATCCACACACTTGGCAGACGAGGTGCCAGGGGCTGTGACTCTGCCCGGCAGAGGAATGCGTCGACCCCGTGCCTGGTTAACTTCTTCACCCACGCGCTGTTGCGTTGGTCGTGCAGCCTCTGACATTGACGCTCTTGAGCTGCTCAAGCACAAAGCACATAAGGCTTTGTCTGTTCTGTAGGCATCCCTCTCAGTCTTTGGGTCCCTTTATGGAAATGTTTGGCTGCGGGACCACTTCTTTGTGTGCGCATGTTGTCTCTAAGCACAGAGGGCAGCTGTAAAGCAAAGTCAAGTGGCACATTCATGCTTCCGGCTTCCAAACAGAGGATGGAAGGGATGGCGAGATGATTTCTGCTCATTCCCGGCAGCATGTGGGAGGCTGAGAGGAGAAGAAAAGCTGTACTCCACTCGGCTTTTGGACCTATTAGCATTTGGATAAGCTCTAAAAGCTCCCAGTGGCCGAGCCACACAGAGAGCGGTAGGACCTAAGCGCCTGTACTGCTGTGGTTCTAAGCTGGGTTCTGTCAATGGACCCATTGTGTAGCCATGGCTGCTGCGATGCCTCGTGGCCTCCATCTCACTTGTCACCAGCCAGCTTAAAAGTATCAAACTCCCATTTCCTCGGCGCCCCCAACTAAAGCATCCAACTTGTCGTTTGGCAAATCGATTGTTGATAAGAATGCCTTTGTTGCCTCGTCTGCTGGCTCTGAGGATGATTCACTGAAGTGAGTTGCGTCAGTAGCCTGATCCCAAGGCTAACAACTCATTCTTCGTTATCTGCAAAGGATGCCATTTGATGTGGTTGAACCCCCATTGTCATTTTATTGTGTATTGGTCACGCTGTCGCACCATTCCAGCACTTGCCCTGCTTTTAGCTCTTTATCATTTTCCTGATCAAATCTCCACTGATTGGCTCACTCTCTTCTGTAGCAATGAACTGATGCGAGTGTTTTTGACTGGCCAGTCAGCCTGGACTCTTAGAAATGAACTTCTGCCCCCCCCCCTTTCTTTCCATCTGTTTTAGCGTGCTGATGGATGCCCCTTTTTTGGCATTCCATCCCAGCTCCGTTCTTATCGCTGGAAGAAATGTCATTTTGCACTTCGCTGTTTTCGAGGAGAAGACAGCCCTTCGCAGTGAAAATATGAACCATCGTAGCTAATATCCCTCTAATAAAAACCGTGATTGTCTGTGGCTGCACTACGAAGAGAGAGAGAGAGAGTGAGTGTCCCTGGCTCCTGTTGGTCTGCGTCTGCGTACCGCTAATAAACATCACTAAGCCTACTGGAAATGTGGGAAAACAGACTTTTCTCAGTCTGTACCCGGGTTAGCACAGTTCATGGGAA
>CAAKHF010009390.1:0-11092 GCA_901007745.1 Hippocampus kuda
AAACAACGATTGGTAGTCGTAAAGGCCGAAATAATCAAGCACCGAGGATCGATCACAGCCTCACCGTGCACTGGAGTCGTTTCGAGCGATGTTTCTAAACAGCTACTTAGTGAGTCTAGAACAGATGAGGCAGATGTGAAGGAAAAACAATGTTGCCATCTAGTGTAATGGTTTGGTAGTAGGAGAACACTGAAAAATATGGGCATGCACTCCATTTACGTTCCGAAAGGCAGACCTTAATTATCTTTTGTCCAGTAAAATGGATGAATGGATGGATGGTTGGGAAATTCACTCTTTCCACAACGAAAACAACACAAAGCAAAACATGCATGCCTAATTGCAAACACTCTTAAAAAAGGAGAAAAACATCAAACATCTATAAAAATTTAAGAATAAGGCGTGAAATTTGATGCATGGGGTAAGGTGCAAAGGGAAATTGCAATACAATGAAAGTTTAATTGTGTCTTATGTGTTTTGTTGTGTTATTTTGACTTCAAGATGGCGCCACGAGAGTGGCTGCCTTTCCAGCAGCTCCTATTTATTTTGTTGTTCTACTTTTTCCTCTCATAACTTTGCTGCTGTGAAGTGGGAATTTCTCCAATGTGAGACTATTAAAGGTTATAACTGGTAAAGTTATCTTCTCTTATCTTGTTGCATTAAATACCAATATGAATAAATAAATAAATCTGAATCCAATCTTAAGAGTCACTAAATAAAATTTATAGTGCATATAGTCAGGAGTAGATGTTTATGATTTATTTACATTATGTAAACATGTTTCTGAGCTGGTGAGCACGTCTGTCTCACAAACCGGGTACTCTGGTTTCCTCCCACGTTCCAAAAACACGCATGGTAAGTTAATTAAAAACTCTAAATTGTCCTTTGGTGTGATTGTGAGTGTGAATGGTTGTTCGTCCGTGTGCTCTGCGATTGGCGGCAACCAGTTCAGAGAATAACCCGGCTGCTTCCCGAAGTCAGCTGCAAAGGCTCCAACAACCTTTGTGAGGTCACATGATGGATGAAGTTTTTTTGTATTTCTAACTGAAGAATTACCACTCGTGTGAAGATCATAACATTAAATCAATGGTTTACTAATACATCAGTTCAGTTCAACATTTTTAACATTCATAGAAAAATATATCACCACTCACATTTATCACAAAGAGTTCATTCATGTGTGACTCCTGTCACACAAGATTTTCATTGAGAATGTAAGGTCCACCGTATAAGATAACAGTGTGATAAAAGCAACCACTGCCTCCATTATAACCAGCTCTGAACTTTTGTTTTCACTGTTGATTAGCTTTAGTAGCTTGGTAAAACAAATTACGGTAGCAACCATATATAGCAGGAGCCCAATAATAGTGAAGACAACCATTAATCTGTCAAAAGGGAGACGACACCGCCCTGCAAATTCACCCAATATTACGACCATTGTGACAAGAGACATGAGGATACAGACGCCATAAGACGTTCCAGACACCCACGACTGCCAACGATGCAATCCATTGGACAAGCCATGATCTTCTTCCACAAACAGAGGAATCACATGAAAACCTCCCCAAAGTTGCACAATCTTGAGAAGACCAGGTAGGCTGCCCATAAAACCTTTTTGCTCCTGGACTTGGGAGCAGAGGACGTAGGACTCCGAGACATAGGCGAGGAAAGTGAGGACTGATGTCACGGCAGCCGCCACAGGTCGTGGCCAGGCCTTTTGGCGCTCCATGATGAGCCATGGAAAAAATACGGAGGCACTGAGACACATCAGAGACCCCAAAACTGCCACGGTCGCAGTCAGGTTTTTCCATGACACTGGAAGGAGGCTGTGAAACTGGATGGTGCTGAGAAGGTGGATCAGCAGGGTCACTGTGAAGAAGACGCACCAGGTAAATATGCAGAAGATCTTGATGGTGGGGAGGTGTTGAAGATGCAGCGGATTCTTGGTTAACTCTGATGATTCTAGTGCAGTCACCAGACTGAATGTAGTACAACTAAATAGGACCTCGCATGACCTCACCAAAAAAAGAGGACTTGAAAAGTCTCTAGCCTCGAGAACAATGGCGGGCATTGCAACAAAGTTAAATATAGATACGCAACAGATCAGAGTCACTCTTTCCTTAGAAGCACAAAATATTTCTCATTCTCAGTTCTTGGAGAAAATGTGCTTGTTAACCAAGAAATATTTACTCCAAAATTGTTAGTCCAACTGAATTCCAGAGGGGGAAAAAAAAAACAAAGTCTACAAAAATAAAAAAATCAAATGTACAAAAGGTTCATCAAAAATATCATGCTCTCTTGTTCTTCACACCACTGTCTTTTGACAAACAATTGACATCATGGAATGGATGTACATTGTGCATCACAGTCTGTCAACATAAGCCGCGCCTACTTCCCGTTTGAGGTTTCAGCAGTGCACACTAAGTCTCACGGAAGGAAGGTGCAGATGGCCACAGTAAAAGGTAATGCAAACAAAGTTATCTCCCTACGGCTCTTCCTTCTCACAAAATGCTGCTGTTTTTTTTTTTTCTGAGCCACTAGTAATAAACCGTTATGACCGCAGCTTCTTTATTAACACAACAATGAACACTGTGCCACGACTCATTTAAAAAATAATTATCTAAATTTCAAAATTTAAATATCATACAATTGATCCACAACAGTCTAAAATGATCTTTATATGTTGAGTTTCAGCATGAACAGGACTGCAAAGATAAAAAGAGAATATTGTGTGGCACATCCAAGCCTTGTCCCTTCAAAAAGTATTTGTACTTTAACTGGAGGAAGAGGAATTGTGTACAGATGAAGTCTTGCAAAACAAAAAAAACAAAACAAAACAAAACAAAAAACATTCTTTGTTATATTTAGTGATTATCGCGTAATTTCCCAACAAACATTCACATTCACGTTTCATTGAGGAAATCTTGACAACCATAACTTTGCCAACTTTTGTCTCCATGATGATGACCACTTTAATCTCACTTACTGAATAGTGTCATCCCGTATGACATAAATTTGTGCAGTTGTGTTTTGTGCTGCCTGTGGAGTTGAACAAAATATTGCCCAGTGTGTGCTGAAACCCCAAGGAACAGGAACTTGTTTTGCTTTGAATTTCTGTGTGTGTTCGTATGCATGGTGGTTTTCAATAAATGTCACTGTGCTTGTGTGCATGCACAATGACTCATCTGAAAATCCCAGATAAGCACTGATTTGTGCATGAGCACCTGCTCTCTGTGTTGTATGAATACAGTGTCATTAGTGAATTTTCAATTCATGCCACTCATTTAAAAAAATAATCATAATAAATAAATAAACTGTGAGGCAGCCCTTCACAGAATTAAATGAGGCACATTAACAATTATGACTTTCCAGTTCTTAACATACAGTATTCATAGACTCAGAGATTATATTGGAGTACAAATCATGCAATCATATGAAACGTGTACAGCCTGACTGTTATTATTATTATTTTTTTTAATCATTCAGACGTCATTCAAACTGATGGTGTAGTAATAAACTCGCCTCAATATCTGCGGTCAGCGTGGGGTCGGTTCCCACTCAGTGACGGCGTGGATGTCGGCGTGAATGGTTGTTGGTCTCTTTGCCATGCGACGGGCTGGCGACCAGTTCAGGGTCTAGTCTGCCTTCCGCCCGAAGTCAGCTGAGTGGCTCCAGCCACTCCCCGCAACCCTGTTCAGGATAAGCAGTGTTGAAAATGGACGGATGGATGGAAGTCTAAAGAATTGTAATAAAACAAAAGAAAGGTTAAAAAAATAAAATAAAAATAGCACTACATTAGCGCCCCTCTGTGGTCGTTTTACAGAAGACATGTTTTATTCCAACAGCGGGTGGTGGACTTTGCCAGGGGCTGCCTATTCATGAAGGTATGCGGGTTAAAATTCAGATAACAATACAAATTTAATTAAACCATACATAATGATTGATAATCAAGTTGATCTTTAATCACCATTTCCTACTCAGACACTCACAGTTTGGGAATGCAAATTTCCTCAACCACACACGATATTCGTCTTTTCTTTGTGAACTTGACTGCGATTGGTTGGCGGGCAGTTCATTGTCAGGTGCACCCCACCTCTCGCCCAAAAAAGCTGCATGGGAGAGGCTTCAGGTCAGCTCCAACCCTAATGAACACAAACAGTATGATAAATGGATGGGATATATAATGCATCTATCTTGTTGTTTTTTGCTTCAACCTGTAACAAGTCATTTTTACATGCAACTGAATCAGTTAATGTATTTTTTTCTGCTCTGTTAATTTGAAAAATGTTTTTGAAGAAAGGGATGAAAATAAAACACCAATAATAATCAGCAAAATCACAGCTTAATCAACAAAATAAACAACAGACTATTATTAAAGTAATTATTGCAGTTGCAGCCCTACACAAAACAACATAAAAACAAAATACAATGAAAAATCTTAAACAATTATAACCCTGGTAGGGCCCATCCTTGCTTGTGAACAACTGAGCTTTTCGAGGATGCTTCTTTTATACCCAATCATGATAGTCACTTGTGCTGAATTGACCTGTTCACCTGTGGAGTGTTCCATACGGGTGTTTTTGAGCATTCTTCAACTTTCCAAGTCTTGCTGCACCTGTCCCAGCTTTTTTTTTTTTTTGAAAGTGCTGCAGGCATCAAATTCAAAATGAGAGAATATTTGTATTTGGAATTGGAAATTGTAGAATAAGGAACTGAAAATCTACTGTCTGACAAGAAACGCTGGAAAGGCTTGGAAGACAGGGACTCAGAGGGAAGAACAAGAGACCTTACCATTTGAGTTAAATAGTGCTCTACAGTTAATTATACTGTATATATTACTGCGTGTACACAGTGAAGCAATTATATGGAAATTCTGGATAAGGTGCAGCCTCTCTCATGCTCACTTTCCTCTTTGCATGCAATCAAACAATGACGTCTTTAACAGCATTAGTCACACTTGCCCAAATTTTCAAAAGGGGTCATCTTCAACTTCAATCTTCAACTTGACAATCCCCTGCTGGTGTGTCTTATCCACACCCTATTCATTTCTCCTTCCCTGGCCCATAGAAGAAAAGAGATCGAGGCGAGTGGGATTTGCCTCACACTAGGTAGCTGTTTTATGTGGAGCATATGAGAAAAGCGAGAAGAAAGGAGGACCTTTTTTTTTTTTTTGTGCAACTTGGCAAAGAGAGGCAGAAGCCCACTTGTGGAACAGTGGGCCTTAGAGCTGGATGATTTGTTTGGAGAAGCTCTCTGAGGCCAAAAAGGAGGATTAGCAATGTGCAGGTTCCCATAGAACCAACGAAAGGTGGAGAAGGCTTAGGGGGGTCACCCCACCCTTGCGTTGTGACGACACTCCACATGCATGTGGGTGCGCGCACACACACACACAAACACACACGCACGCACGCACGCACGCACACACATAAAAAAATATATATATTTATCAATTTTCTGATTCGGCGGCCCGGTAGTCCAGTGGTTAGCACGTCGACTTCACAGTGCAGAGGTACCGGGTTCGATTCCAGCTCCGGCCTCCCTGTGTGGAGTTTGCATGTTCTCCCCGGGCCTGCGTGGGTTTTCTCCGAGTGCTCCGGTTTCCTCCCACATTCCAAAAACATGCATGGCAGGCGGATTGAACACTCTACATTGTCCCTAGGTGTGAGTGTGAGCGTGCATGGTTATTGGTCTCTGTGTGCCCTGCGATTGGCTGGCAACCAATTCAGGGTGTCCCCTGCCTACTGCCCGAAGACAGCTGGGATAGGCTCCGGCACCCCCCGCGACCCTCGTGAGGATGAAGCGGTTCGGAAGATGAATGAATGAATGAATGAATTTTCTGATTCACTTATCCTCACAAGGGTTGCGGGGAGTGCTGGAGCCTATCCTAGCTGTCTTCGGGCAGTAGGCGGGGGACACCCTGAATTGATTGCCAGCCAATTGCAGAGAACAGATAGACGAACAACCATCCGCACTCACACCTAGGGACAATTTAGAGTGTTCCATTAACCTGCCACACATGTTTCTAGCATGTGGGAGGAAACCAGAGGACCCAGAGAAAACCCATACAGGCACGGGTAGAACATGCAAGCTCCACACAGGAAGGCCGGAGCCGGAATCGAACCCTGCACCTCTACACTGTGAGGCTGACGCACTAACCAGTCAACCACCAGGCTGCCCCTGCATCATATCGTGTAATCTGTTTTAAAGTGAAAGTTGAAGTAAATACAGTGGATGGAATAAATAAATAAATAAAAGAGTTAAAATTGGCATGTGCGTAACTATCGATCACGGCTGCAAGTCAGTTCAGAGATTGCCACATCAAGCCACTTGGATTTTTTTCCCCATCCCTTGTGGGAAAACTGCTCCAGCTCCTTCAAGTTTGATGGTCATTTACAGACTGGCACAAGTTTTGCTCAAAAATATCATCCTTTGTCTGTGACTAATTTCCCAGGGACTGCTGGTTAAAAACAGTCCACCAGAATGAAGCTTCCACCTCCATGTTTGACTGTGGGGATGGTGTTTTTAGTGTGATGAGATGTGTTGGGTATGCACCAGACATCATTTTCGCCTGCTGATTGAAAAAGCTCTATTTTCATCTCATCTGACCAGTTCATCTCTCCATGCAGTTTGGGAATCTCCCACATGCCTCAAAACATGTGTTCTTATTTTTAGCCGAAAGTAACAGCCTCTCTCCAGGCACAAAATAAATAAATAAATAAATAAAATTAAACTACAATTGAAACAAAATGTACAACTCTAAAACATTGTTTTGTTTTCATAAGACATAATTTTGACAGGTTCAAGAACATAGAACTAACATTTTCTGATACATGGCCAATCTCTTTGACTTGATTCAATAAGCATTAATTCTTGCCTTAGTACATGCTTACTGCTTATGTAATAAATGATAGTAATGCAGGTAATGTCAACATTAGGAGGTGACCTTTAATGCCCTTCTTTTCTTGGCACGGATACCTTGAATGACAATGACTCAATAGGCAACAATAGTTTGAAATCTTGCTGTTCATGTCATGGACTGCTGAGTCGCGCTTCGCTTGAGTGGCGTCGCTACAGACACGTCGTCTTAGTATTGTGGTAAACATCGTGCAGATTAGCATACCAGGAGCACACTACCCAAACATTGTTGACAGATTTACTGCATGCAATGTCAAGGTCAGACATGGGAACCAGCTGTCAAGTGGAGAAAAGTTTAAAGCAGTGGTCTTCAGTTTTGGATGCTCCACATGTGTTGGTATGATTGAAAAATTTAACTGGGGCTTTACAATTACACAGCAAGCCTCTAACACCTGTCACACGCACTGTTACACATGTGGGGTTTCCAATACACTGCCAAATACATTTTAATATATTGCAATATATTTTCATTTCATAAGAGTTGGCCAATTAAAGACGATTCTAATTCTGATCAGAAATGCCAAAAATGCCAAGAAGGATTTTTTTACGGGTCTGTCTGTGACAAAAGTAAAATTCCTGATGCAACATATTTAACTGCAAATATTTGTTCTATACCACAGGTCCTGAATTTTAATCAAAGTCACAAGGGTACTCATGCATTTGGGATTCCTTCTGCACAGAGTCACGTTCCGGATGATGCTCTCTCGTTTCCTCCTTTGTCACTCCTCTATCCGTCCCACCTGCAGCTGCCCTCTCAGTCACTGTAATCTACTTGTGGAATTTCACTCGACAAGTGATCAAAGACCAGTCGCACGTCGCCAGGTGCGGCTGTAGCTTCAACTATTGACAACAGCCTTGCAGCCCCCAGTGCCCCTTCTTTTTGCACTTCTCTGAAAAACAAAAAAACTGAGGCAAACAAAAACAAAAGCTAGGCAAACTGCTGCTTGTGTTTCAGTCAGTTTGTTCCCCTTTCCACCTCCCCCATTATTTTTTAGCCTTTCTTCTGTTTTTTGTTTTTTTTTCCAGCAGAGAAAAGTAAGAATTCTTTCGCTCATTCTTTTTGACTGTGATCTTTGCTACCTTGTCTGTGGTCCCCCGTCAGCACTCTGTGTGGTGGCCAGTTTGAGGAGTTCTCTGACAGTAAATTACGACACTGGTGAGACTGACGACCAGCAGGAGTCGCGGAAAAGAGAGAGCACGCACGGCAGGGTTTTGGCTTTATTAAGACTCCACTGCCAATGACTGGCAAAACAACTCAGCATCCTTGTTTGCGCGAGTGAATGCGGCACAAAGTCTGTCTCTTCTCTCAACCTATAGGTGGTCTACAAGTGAAAACACATCAGCTCTAATAAGTATCTCATGTCTTGAAGTGGCATGTACTTGTTTAGAGAGTGTGAATGTATTCTCGTGATATACCAGAACACCTCTGTACACGGTGATGCCAACGGATATATAACATTGTGACGTGACTGATGCAAGGTTTACTTTAACCGATCAAACAAAATCATGTAGTGAAAATCACATGGATTCTTATTTGTCTTTATGTGGCTAACAATACATAATGAACCGTGTGTCAAACAGCATTGTGGGATGTCTAAACTGCAGCCTGGTGGCCATTTGCGGCCCACCGTCAATTTTCAGTGGGTCACGGCATGTACTAAAAATGACATTTGACGGCCCACAAGGCAAGTTAAAAAACAAACAAAAAAAAAAACAGAGGTTGAAGGTTGACCGAGTGAGAAGAGAGGATGCCGAAAAAAATAGGCGCCACTATAGTTTTTTCGGATATGCAAAAATACAAATGAACTACTGTAATGCATTTATGAATAAAATAGCACACAATCTCTTCAAAATAAAAATTTAGAAGCATAAATTGTTTTTTCACTTCCTGCTATGTTCAAGTTTGATTCATAAACATGTCACATTAATTATTTTCCAGCGACTGTTTTAAAAATGCTCAGCTTAACACAGTTTGCTCTTGTTTTGATTCTGAATGTTGAAATGGGTTTCAGCTACTGTTCCGTGCAGGGGTGAATTTCGTCAAGGGAGGAAAAAAGGCTGTTGGCCACCCAAATTTTTCATGATAAATCCTCTAAAATTTACCTGAACACCTTGAACAGAAAGTAGCTCTGTAAAAGGGTCCAAAAGCAACTACAAAACGGAAACAGTGTATCATTGCATGCTTGACTGATTTAACATGTTTAATACATTTCAGTTTAAAACATTTCAAAGCGGCTATATTATATATATATATATTTTATATATATCGATAGGTAGATAGACAGACATTGATGACTCAGGTAATGACCAATCACGGTTCACCTGTTTTCTCTAGATGCGCCATGATTGGTCGTTACCTGAGGAACTGTTATGCCATTTTCAGTCAACGGCAACAGTAAAAGGTGTAGAAAACTAGCCTGCTGTGAAACACTTGACAAGATCTATTGTTTTCCCTTTCTGATGAGTTGATTGATGGAGTAAATCTGACAGAAGATTACCTTAATATATGTCCAATATGCAGTGTGGTTGGAAAAGTGATGACCTTATGAAAGAAAATCACGCCCAAATATCCAGCCAAATGAAAATTAGATTTTATTTCATTGCAGCAAAGGGAAAGAAATGGGGCCAAAGTAGTCTTTCTGACTGTTAAATCGGACGTACATATGACAAATTTCAAAGGCTGTCAAAAAAAAAAAACAGGTAAGAAGAAGAAAGGGTTGGAAAAAAAATACATTTATATCTTTAAATGCACATGCAGGTTCCCTTTCAATGGGCCTCTTCAAAACTCCGTCTTCTGTCTTGTCATGGTAAGTGCATTCCAAGTGGCACAAGACTCCCACTGCTACCTCAGCTAAGTGTGTGTGTGTGTGTGTGTGTGTGTGTGTGTGTGTGTGTGTGTGTGTGTGTGTGTGTGTGTGTATGTGTGTGTGTGTGTGTGTGTGCGCGCGCGTGCTGGAAAGACAGGATGTGGTAGGATACTGAGTGCTCACTCTGCAGACACTCTTCTCAGTGCCATTTGGACTTCATGGCTGCGAGTGTGGACTCGCAGGCAGTATGGACTGTTTTGGATTTCCAGGCAGGGTAGGTCCACTCATCCTTTCAATCAAATGCTTGGACTAGCGCGTTTTTATTTGCGAGTGTACTCTGAGGCAACACTCAAGCGTTCAGTTCCTTGAAGAAGTCGACTGTGATTGAAATGCTGTTAGGATGAGCAGAGATTGTTTGTTTGGTCTGCGAAGTAAACACACCTTGTCTGAGATTTGCACCACAGCATTCGGGATAGGGAGAGTCGTGCACCGTTTTTCTTTACTTCCAATTTGGGACACTGGTGGACATCCAACAGCAGTTTTTTCTTAAAGGAAACGGTGGAACTGGAAATAAGTGGAACCGGCGCCATCATAAAAACTTTATTACTCTACTGATAATTCTGGACTGGCATCCAAAGATAAAAGTCATACAATTGTAAACATAGCTTCACTGCTGTGTAATTGTAAAACTCGAATTATGATTGCATTTGAAACAAAGTTCAATGAATCATCCCAAACGATTGTAGTCCTGCTTGTGATTGCCAAATATATTTTCATGCGTATAGTTCATAATCGTCTCGAATGATTTTACCGTTATGTCTATTTGCCGTCCTGTTCCTGTCGACAATTTTTAAAAACTCGTAAAGTAATCCGGGACCGAGCCCTGCCACGAAACCATGAAAATATTTACCTACGTTAATATCTCAAACCGAAAAATGCCCCAAACACTTTCATCAAGCTCTTCTTACCACTTTACCATTCAAAATGTCGAACAACCCGAGCGAAAATTGGCTCCTCCCTGACATACAAAGCTTGTCTCTGTCGAGATGGATCACTTCAACCTGCTTCCTTGACATCAATTCCTTGGCAGAGCCCCACGAAGTCCGCCGATCAGCAAGTGCCTGCACTAATTATTTTCCACATAAGACCACGCCCCCCCCACCCCCACTGCTTCTAGCGCCATTTAAGTTATGAGGCAGGAGATTTTTGTGAGCTTGTGTGGCCGTGAGTGAAAGCGTATGTATGAAGGCGAGGCCAAGTGCCACTGTGTGTGTGTGCGCGTGTGTGTGTGTGTGTGTGTGTGTGTGTGTGTGTGTGTGTGTGTGTGTGTGTGTGTGTGTGTGTGTGTGTGTGTGTGTGTGTGTGTGTGTGTG
>CAAKHF010009395.1:0-12394 GCA_901007745.1 Hippocampus kuda
TACAGCATGTGTTTCCTTCATTGTAAGTTTTATAGAAGGCTTTTATTTTTTTGCGGCTCCAGACATATTTGTGTGGTTTTTTTTTTGTTTGTTTGTTTTTGTCCTATATGGCTCTTTCAACATTTTGGGTTGCCGACCCCTGGCCTCGTGGAGCTGTATAAAGTTTGAGAATGGTGACATTGTGAGCTCAGAATGAATTGATTAACTTTGTTATGGCCTGTGCCCAAATAAAAAAAAAATGATGGAAACCAATGTCACTTCACAGACAAGGCTTGAATTTTGGACGTTCCACTCTGTAGTTTGATTCGTGAGTGATGTGAAACATGAGATAAAAGTCTGCGTCAGTTTCCATGTGCTCATGGCAGGAAATGTTTAATGAGACAAGAATAGATTCAGGATGTCAGATATCGCTTGCCGCCATCGATCATCTCGAAGACGTTTTCGTTAAGTCAAGTCAAGTCAAGTCAACTGTATTTATAGAGCACTTTCAAACAGCCATCGCTGTATACAAAGTGCTGTACATGGATCAATTGAACATATGTATGATAAACAGTAAAACAAATCGGTAATAAAGACGGTAGAAAGCACCAAACAGTAAAACCGAGAACAAAGTCATAAGTCATGCTGAGTCGAATGCCAAAGAATACAAGTGAGTTTTGAGGAGGGTTTTGAAGATGGGCAGCGAGGAGGCTTGCCGAATGTTCAGTGGGAGGTCATTCCAGAGAGAGGGACCAGCAACAGAAAAGGCTCGATCGCCTCTGAGCCTCAGTTTAGTTCTTGGCACTTCTAATAATGTCTGGTCCACAGACCTGAGGCGTCGGGCAGGTGTGTAGGGGCGGATGAGCTCAGAGAGGTAAGGTGGCGCGAGATTATTTACAGATTTGAAAACAAATAAGAGGATCTTGAACATAACTCTAAAATGTATGGGGAGCCAGTGAAGGGATGCCAGAGTAGGAGTTATGTGCTCCCTCTTACGAGTACCAGTCAAGAGGCAATTCGACCAGTTAGGTCGATCTTGTGTCATTTTCCTCCGAGCGTGTTTTTCATTTGTGCGCATTCTTGCAAACTTGGCAGTGAATGTGTTACGCAAGTTAATATTGTCCAAAACAAAATAAGTACGCGTAAGAAAACAATGAGTTTTGGAGATTGTTTTGGAATAAACTGTGACTTAGTATTTGAATATCGGCGGCTTTGGACACTTGTCAGCGTTTTGCGCTGGTTCTCACCACTCACACGTCAGGAGACGTGTATGGGAGAGCATCATGGTCATTAGCTATGCTTCATTAGCGTGTGTGTGTATGTGTGTTGGACGGAGAGGATAATAGCAGCTGCTAAATCTTACAATTCAACAACTCGGCCATTGATGCCCGCTTTTCATGGAGCCTTCGATGCGAGTGTGAGTGCTCTTGTCTTCTTATCCCTGTGCAACCTTTGACATGCCACCTTTTTTCGGGCTTCGCGTGTGTGCACGCCCACAAGAGAAAACATTTGCACTCATGTTTCAAAGCTGGAAACCACAAGGTTGCCACAGGGGAATGCCAGTTGAATGAAAAACATTGATTTGTGTTTGCTTTGTGTATAAAAGTATTGGAGCACCTGGAAGAAAATCATTCCAGCCGTGCTTTTTATCGTGCACTGGCATATTCATCTCATCCCATAAAATGGCTGAATGTCGATTTTATTTCTTTATTTTCATTTTTTTTATGCCCAGGGAGCTGTCCGAGGAGCTCATGCACCACTCGGTGAGCTCCGCCTCCAGCCTGGAGAGCAACGGCCAGTCGCAGGGCGCTCGGTGGGAGGAGCAGCAGAAGGTGCTGGCGCTGGAACAGCTGTGCGGCGTGTTCCGGGTGGACCTGGGTCACATGAGGTCACTGCGTCTGTTCTTCAGGTTTGTTGAGGGGAAAGTATGAGGCCAATCGGAATTTTTCAACGGCACTCTAATTTCCTCATCGCACCCTCGCAGTGACGAAGCGTGCACCAGCGGCCAGCTGGTGATAGCCAGCCGAGAGAGCCAGTACAAGATCCTCCACTTTCACCACGCTGGCCTGGACAAGCTGGCGGAGGTTTTCCAGCAGTGGAAGTGCTGCAGGGAGACGCAGAGTAAAGACCAGGTGGGGAAAGTCCACTAAATTCACCAAAGAAAATGCGAAAAAGAGAAATAAAGACAACCATCTGGAGATGAATATTAAAATAAGACCTCGGTAAACTCACAATTATTTCAACAGGGGTCACCTGTGAAATGAATCCAGAATCTTAAACCAGCTCATCTTCTCATGACATCCATGATTCAGTTTTGTTTATATACACGATAATATATATATTTATTTAAGCCCCAAAAATTGATCCGATAACCCTGATAAACCTCCAACATGCATTTTCCACAAAAAAACCCAGATTTTTAAAAAAAACTGCGCTGCCAGTTGCCCATCCCTGAGGTATGCAAAGTAGGGGACTATGACGATAAAAGCAAAGCATGGAGAGTCTCTGTCAGGAAATTCACGAGTCCAGTCAATGAATGGGATTATCCCTGACGCACGTAACAGCCATTGAAATGTCCACACGCTCTCCTTTCGTGTCGCCCATTTCCTCTCTTTGTATTATTGTAATATAATGCGACAGCGACCAAGGAAATCCGCTTTACCGCTTTGTACCATGTTTTTTTTTTTGTGGCTCAATACAATATATGGCGCCTCAAAATGTCGTTTCCAGATAAGAAGCAAGATGCAGCGAGTGATGTGTGCCAGTGCCCGTCACCCGGTGTGTGAATGAGTCGCTGAGTGAAATATTTTTGCGATTGCCCGAGTTGGGTTGTGTCGCTTGGTCTTTGGTTGACCTTATATGACTTTGGGAAAACAGCCTTTTGACATTGAGTGTTGGAGGGCAGGATTAGCGGTCCCTTAAATGAGAACATATCTCCTTGGCAAAGGTAAGCGGCAAAGCTAACTTTATGTTGATTAAAAATGTTTTATATTTGACTCAGTTACCGTATTTTCCGGACTATAAATCAGTTTTTTTCATAGTTTGGCCGGGGGTGTGACTTATACTCTGGAGCGACTTACGTGTGAAATTATTAACACACGATTATGTCATTTCACATGTTATTTTCTCATTAAACCACAAGAGGGCGCTCTCAGCCAGTGTTGATTAATCGATGATGAGTCTGATGTAAGCAACGTAGAAGAGGAAGCGGCGCATCGTCTACCTCCTGAGTTGGTGGAGTTGTTTAAAAGTGACACCGAGGATGGAGATTTCATTGGATTTAGTGATTTGGAGTGAAACTGATAGTTTGGTAAACTTGTTAGCATGTTCTTTATGCTAGAGTTATCTGAATAAATCTTAATATGTTACGTCGTTACTGACATTACCAGGCATGTCAGTCATGTAACGTTAGTATACCGTACACTTATTCAGCCTGTTGTTCTCTATTTTATTTTTTATTTTAAATTGCCTTTCAAGATGACATGTATGTTTTTGGTGTTGGATTTTATCAAATAAATTTGCCCCAAAAATGCGACTTACATTCCAGTGCGACTTGTATATGTTTTTTCCTTCTTAATTATGCATTTTTTGGCTGGTGCGATTTATAATCGGGAGCGACGTATAATCCGAAAAATACGGTATGTTTTATGTGCACCTTTTAAATTGAGAGAGAGCAGCCAAACCCACATCAAAATCTAACAATGAGAAGTTCCACTAAAAGTTCACTTGAAATCAAGTCAACATATTCCATTTTTTTGTTGTGTTTTTGTCATCTTTTCCCCTCTTCATTCCGATGCTTTTTTCGCTCTTTCAGTCCTTTTCCCATCATTCCCTACTCGTCTGTGTGCACGCCAGGTGTCGGATGAGAAGTCCTGCATGCAATTCTCCATCCAGAGGTCCACGCTGCCGTCGGCCGAGAGCCACCCCGAGGAGAAGCTCTACCGCAGGCTGGATGTCACCACTTGGTTACGACACCTCAATCAAAACGGCCAGGTGGAGGAGGAGTATAAGCTGCGCAAGGTGGGCCTGTGTGCGTGTGTATCTTGATGGAATCTCGTTCCGTAAAAGCCGGTCTTGACCTTGGGCTGTGATGGAAGGATCCCATCATTCATGTTAGCAGCTTGTCAGTCACAAAGTAGCCCTACCATAAAGCCTGTCCTACTCGTAACCTCCTTAATGTGACTGTAAAACAACAAAATGTGAGAAATGTTACGAGGGCAATAAATGGAGCGAAGCCATTCGCTCACAAGCTCCCCCTGCTGGCCAGTCTCAATGACTTTAAGGGGGATTGCAGGATTATTTTTATCCAAGACATATCCAAGGTTTAAAATCATTGTCAAATTCACACAATGGTTTTTACAGTAGCTCTTGATGTGCATACAGCACTGGACAAAAAAAATCATCTCAGTATTGTGCGTGCGTGCGTGTGTGTGTGCGCATGTGTGTGTGTGTGATAGAGAGTGAGAGAGAGTCTCATGGCGAGTGACACTGTGCGTCATTTGAGCCCTCTGGGATTGACTCACTTGAACGTTTAGTATTTACTGCAATGACTCAGCAGTGATTACATGACTTTTTTTTGTCTCTCTCTGCAAACGAGAATACATAAGCTTTTTTGTTGGCGCTTCGGCGCAGGTTTCACAATTACAGTGCTTTGCAAATGACTTTGTACCAACTACGCGCATCTAATGAGATCCTATACAAGAGCTGTCTGTTAATTCTTTTGCCTTCATCAAGATTTTAAAGCTCAGTTTGGAAGGAAGCTATGTGACAGATATAGTGGAACCTCAAGAAAATGACATTTTCCTTCCATCCATCCATTTACTGAACTGCTTATCCCCACTAGGGTTGCTGTTGATCTAGAGACGAACCCAGCTGAGCCAGAGTCAAAAAAATGTCACCGTTATGGAGACTTTATTCAGGCTACCAGAAGACACGTTAACATTCTTAACTCTCTCTAACGTGTGGTGAGGTAACCACTAAATCCTGATGATTAAATTTATTGCTGAACAAGTGTAAAACTATGCCAGTGATTCAGCGAAATCAAATAAAAGTGTTCTGGACTTCTGGCGTTTTAGTTGTTAACATTCTTAACGGTCAGTCATCCAAGTGTAAAAAGACAGCGGCACAAGAAAAGCTCGGCTCAGTCGGACCACCTTGCTTACTGTAGACACAGCAGTGTTTCTCATACCAATATTTACCGTCATTAAGACTTTACTTGGGGTATAAAATTGGGTCATGTGGACCCCCTGTGATACCTAACGCACAGTACGGAGGCAGTTTTACCAAATGCAGTTTCTTTGACTTCCCCATTTTGCCCCCCAAAAAGTCCAAATTTCCCATTGTACTTGATTTTCATTGTATTGGGTGGATGTAATTTTGTTGAAAATGCCTATTGGTAAAGCTCCCACACCTTTTCATAAATTAACTGCAAACAATGTGCACGCAAACAGCCAAATACAGTGTTTGAGCTTGCTGACAGGGTAGCCGTTTTTAGCTAATATTAGCATTTAATGAGCGCGTGGTGGAGCTTACCAGCACGATTCACTTCGTAAACGAGGGCAACTTTGCCGAAAACGCCTGTGGAAAGGTGCACCCAAAGTAAATTTTTAGCTATTCTTGAACCATTTGGAGTATCAGCATAGTTTTGGTCACTTTTTTGAAATATTCAAAATGTCACATTATGAATATTTCTCCCATACAGTAAGAATTTGTGTAAGTGCTCCTGTCACTGAACTATGGATGTTTGAAAACAGAAAAAAAAGGTGAATCTTATGTTTGTCTAATTTCTTTTCGCACTATCTGCCTTTAAAATGGATTTAGAATGTTGATTAGGATTTGAAAACACTACAGGATCAAAGCTTAAGTCTCCCCAAGCTTCGGTTCAAATTTGACAATTGTAACATGTCGGGTACCATTCAAATCTCCAGAAACTCAGCTTTTAAAAGATGTCGAACATGTTCACACATGACGACGTGCATCAAGTTAGGAGGGCCCTTGACGGGGCCCTCCTAACTTTAAGGGGTTTTAACTCATAGTTTTCAAATTACTGAAAGGTTTTTATATCAGCGTGACCTAATGGCAGGCTGGAAAAAGGCCAGCGTTAGACTTTTTTTTTTTTTTTTTTTTTTTTTTAAGAAATCAATAGTATTTGATATTGAATCTTTTTTTTTTTTCCTGATTCGGAGATGTGCAAGTGCAGATGACGAGGCCTTGACTCTGCTCTGCTGCTATACATTACCCATGATGCCCTCAGATTTTGACAACCAACTCTTTGTGCTTACTGTGTTACACCAGGCCATATTCTTCGGGGGTATCGACCCGTCCATCCGTGGCGAGGTGTGGCCCTTCCTCTTGCACTACTACAGCTATGAGTCGACTTCGCAGGAAAGGGAGGCGTGGAGGCTACAAAAGCGGACGCACTACCACGACGTCCAGCAGAGGAGGTGAAAATGTCGTGCTTGTTCGTCAATTCGCCAGCGCCACAGGCAGATTTTGTTTTGGGTAATCACGGCACTTAGCTGCTCCGCTGTCACTTGGCCATGTTTTTGGCTGCCAAATGCACACTCAGTCAAACATTAAAACATGTGTGAGTGCGTCGTAGCGTCTCATCGCAAGCGCTGAGCAATCAATAGGAACAATAACAGAAATGTTAAGGGAAGGCGGCGGGTGCGAAATAAAAGGTCTCTGGAGAAAAAACATGTCGGCGCTTATCAGATCATATTCTTCTGTCAGTAAGAGTTTAAAAAAAAAAACAGCTGTGGCATGCATGAACACACACACACACACAAACAAGAGCACTTCTACTCCACCCAGGTTGAGCACGCACATAATTCCACATGACCATAAAGAGGCTGATAATTGGCTAGGTTTGATCTGCGTGGCTTATTAAAATGTCGTATTGTCCCATCAATATAATTAAAGCGCTTTTTGTTCGGACTCAAAAGGGGAGTCCTTTTTTTTTTATAAAGGGCTGTTTGTCAAGAGCAAGCCCACAGGGCCTCTCGTCGGTCATTAGCGGGAAGGATCCATGTCTCTTCGCCTCTCTCACGGCTCCTCAGCTTCGCCCTTCTCGCCTGTGAAAGCCGAGCGGCAGAGTGCGGAAACGTAGCAGCTGTTCGAGGGCCCCTTTCCCCAAAAAGTGACTCCCAGCCAAGTGAAGCAGTCAATCACGAGAAGGTGATGAACGCGGCAATAAAAAATGTTGCTGTGTTCTCATCCAGAAGAGAAAATCAGATGGAATCGAGTTAGCTGAAGTATGTCAGCAATGTTTTCAATTCCTCACACTTTGACTAAGTACTTGCCGTACATCACTCTTTGACATGTCCCGAAACTAAATGATTGGATTTTCATGCTCTAAATACACTTCACTGGCTGGCCGCAGCTTTAGGCACTCTTGAAACACATTAATGCAAAAATTGTGTGATTCAAAATGGATAAAAATCTAGAGTGCACACAGCTAGCCCTCCCATTTGATAATATTATGTTCAAGCTAAATGAACAAATAGCAAAATGAGGTGTGTGTGTGTGTGTGAGCGGGGTGGGGGGTCGTACAGGACAGTAGATGAACACTTTTGCCACATATACATTGACATAATTACTCTATGGATGGAATAATATTTCTCTGGTGTAGAATGCCATCAAAAACTGATGCACACCAGAAGAATGTGGAGAATCAATTCATAAATTAGCAATAATTTGCCAATAGAGCTGATACACAGAGGTTAAAAAAAAGGATTCTTCAAAAAATATTCTGTGGACACGCAAAATATTGATGATGATCCGACAGTGAAACCCCTCTACAACGAAACCTACATGGGCGAAAATACGCCCTAGTGTGAAAAAATCTTCATGCATGAACACCATTCCCACTCTCCTGCCCCCCATACAACGAAAACCCCCCCGTTGCATTATACGAAATCTTTTTCTCTTCTTTTGCCTCACGACGATATTCACTACAATGAAGTCTAATCCAACAGCGACCTCTACTGCTTCGTTCGGAAACGGCAACAGCAACCACCACACTGGTTTACACATGCGCAATAGTCCAGGAAGTATTTATCGTTAGTTTCAGACGCAGCAAGAACGTCGCATTGCTAAAATGGCTACAAAACGGACCTTTGAATGTCAAGCAGCTAAAACAAGAAGAGCTCTGACACTGGAAGAGAGGGTAAAAGTGATCAAAATGAAAGACTGAGGAAGCAAAATAAAAGACATTATCCAAGCAATTGATGGTAAATTTCGTAATTTCTTTCCCTTTTTTTCTTTCAACACTGACTATATGAAGTGTCAAATAAGTGTATGCTCATACTTATGCACTATTGGAATGAAACCAGAGTACACATACGTTTGTGTGTGTGTGTGTGTGTGTGTGTGTGTGTTTACATCTGAGATCAAATTTGCTCCAGTGAAAAACCCCCTGTTGTGGAAAATGTCTTGCTGCAAACATGATTTCGTTGTAGAGGAGTTTCACTGTAATCGTACTAAATTAAACTTGTCCAGTCATGAATGCCAGTAATGAGAATATATTGTGCACAGTACAATAAAAAATACATAGCGGTCATCGATGGTCATACCTTTTTTTTGACTGCTCTCGTTTTTCCTCGTTACGTTGTTCCAATGCACCTCAGGAACTCTCCAGTGAGTGTTCATGTAAGCAGAGAGAGATTTAGCTGGATCGTTGCTGCTTTGCGGTTATCGCGCTCAAGAAGCAAAACATGATTGAGGAAGGTGTCGCGGGGAGGCGCCCGCCGACACAAATGGACCATAAATAGGGTTGCGTGGCATTGCATCAGGTGCCTGCTCATTAATCCTGGCGGGGCTACGTGCAAAACAAACAGTGATAATTAAATCCCTTTTGCATGTTAGGACTTGAGTACACTTTGTGCATAACGTAAACTACACTGCAGTGCAAATAGTTGTGCTCGAGGAGGACGCTCGGGAATTTGATAGCTGGTTCCTCCAACAGTTGCGCATCTACATTAGCCTTTCAAGTCTCTGCATAGTGAAAATAAATGCCTTGTAAATTTGACATCCCACAAAGAAGGGTGACGTTCACCACCCTGCCAAATAACGAAAAAAATCAAAAAGTAAATAAAATAAGCTTTCAAAATTGTGAAACATCAAGCTGTGGGCGTGTCCAAATGTGCTGACACAGCTGAAAAATGGATGCCATTTCATTCTCTTTTTCATTCCCTGTTTGAGTCGTGAAAATGTCGCCGCTTAAAGTCCCGAATCCCAGCAGCTCGTAGTGTTTATTATTATTTTATTATTATTATTATTTTTTTCCATGCTGCAACAACGAGGCACTCCACAGTGGACACGTCAACAGGCTCCCTCCACATTTGAGGACGTTTTCAGCAATTGTCCTCAAACGTGTCTGATGTGTTTCAAACCAACTCAGAATTCACCTTTGAGTGTTTTTTTTTTTTTTTTGGTGCGTTGTTCCCCCCCCGCCAGGTTGTCCATGAGCCCCGAGGAGCACAGCGACTTCTGGAGGAAGGTCCAGTTCACTGTGGACAAGGACGTGGTGAGGACAGACCGCAGCAACCAGTTCTTCAGGGGCGACAACAATCCCAACGTGGAGATCATGAGGTGAGACTTTCTCTCTGTGCTCTCCCCCAGCAGCCTCTCGGGAGCCACAAATGAGTTTCATGCTTTATTGGCTTTGGCTAAGCAAGGCACTTAAGCTTGCGCGTGCGCAAAGCTAATGGACATCCAAACGATGAACAAGAGGGTTTAAACAGCGGTCCTCCTTATTTCGCCTATTTTTGCAGTTGTCTCGCTCATCTGTGGTGCAGAAATCTAATAGATTAAAAAAAAAAAAAATCTCAAAATTGCTGCCAAGCTTATCATTGCATCTTTACTCATCCAACCCACAGCAGAGGCTGCACCCCAGAGTCCTCTCTGAGGCTGGTTTGCGTTTCCCTTTCTTGACACGCTTTCATATTGTGACATGAACAAAAATGTCCTCAAGGCTTTCCCTTCTCTATTTTTGAGACAACTTAATTATGCATGAGTGCTACCAGAGACACTTAAAAGTGCTATCCATAGAAAAAAAAAAAAGCACACACACTTGAGCACACGCACCACGAGAAAGATCATTAAATAGGTTCCTAGTTACCATAGGCGTTGGCATGGCAACCACTTACAAGTAGGGCTTGTTGTGTGTGGGGTTTTTTTTTTGTTTTTGTTTGTCTTTTGCACTGAACCAGATGTTTGAATGTTCAGTCCGTCTGGGCGGGACCGCGCTTCTCAGCAGTGTGCTCATGGACACGTCCATAAAAGATGCAGTCATGTTTACAATTTCACGGTGCCGCTTCGTGCTTATGTTTTCTTGCGGAACCTCCAAAGTGCAATTCCCTGCCGATGGTTAACTTCAAAGTTGTTGTAATGTAATGACAAATAGCTCGTTGGAAATAGTGTCAATCAGTGTTAACCCAGTCGTTTATTTACGGTACTGGAAATGTTTTAAGCGACATTTTTAATCCCCACGTTAGCTGCCAGACACAGAGGTGAATCTCTGTATCGTAAAATGAAAATAAATTAACCCTATAATGCCATTCGTATCATATTTGATACTTGCAGTTTCATTATGTAACTCATTTTTTATAGTACATTAAATCATCTGTATCAAATTTGTTTCTGCAGGTTTAAAATATGATTTTCCCCAAATTTTCAGTTTTTGATGTAATCTACATAATGCGTATAAATGCGATACAACAAATATCTAAAACAAAATAACATGGCAAAAATATTTTTTGTGGATTTTTCAGATTTTTCTGGCTATTCCTTGATGGGTCAGGCATTAAAGGGTTAAAACATGTCACCCTTTGAAGATGCCTGAAGTACAGGGAGCATGGAAGGAGTTTGCAGAGTGAAACTGTGCCTTCTCGATATTAATACAAAAACATATGTTGGCGAAAATACTTAACCACGTTTATTTTAATAAGTACCACTAACGTTTAAAATAAATACAGGGGGGGAAAAAGTGTCGAAAGTGAGCGGTGCCTTTTTTGGCATAGGTGCATGAAGCATGCAGTGTCATCTGGAATTATTTTAGCTACGCTGCCGACAGGCACGTCAAAGTCTGTCTGCACGGCATTTTCGGAAGCTTTCGGAAAGGGAGCGTCGTTCGACACCATCGTTAATTATAACACGAGCTCAAAACAACAGCAGGTTAGCATGTGACACATTTGGGAAAACTTGCCTTCGAGCCACCAAACGAGCCTATCGTTTTGTGATAAGCAATTTTCTTAGCGACCTGGTTACGTTTGACGGGTAATTAAGAAATTCTGCTGTTCGTGCGATAGGTTACGCAGCCCACAGTTATACAGTACAATCGCATTGAGTCATTAACTGACAAATAAAAACGACAGTAAACGTGTAAACCAGCTGCGGCCTGACACGCACACACAACCAGACAATCACTCGCGCATACACTCCCTTGTATCACCGCCTTCATTGTTTATGTCTTGTGACCTGTTGTAACTGTCATATGCTTGTGCAGGAGTTTTCTTGCCTAACTCAAATTATCCTCAAAATTTCTTTCTGACTTCCGGGTTGAGTGAACGCTGGCGCGTTTGGCTGCCGCTGCTCAACCCGTATTGTGTTTTATTGTTTTTGTTATTGTAAAGTGTCCTTAGGTGTCTTGAAAGGCGCTTATAAATAAAATGTATTATTATTATTGTTATAAATGTAATGTTTTCTATTGAAGAAAACAAATGTCGTACAAAATACTGTGTAGAAACTCGCTGATATTTCGTTCTTTCCCTTTTAGGCGTATCCTGCTCAACTACGCCGTATTTAATCCGGACATGGGCTACTGCCAGGGCATGTCAGACCTGGTGGCCCCGCTCCTGACCGAGATCCAAGACGAAAGCGACACCTTCTGGTGCTTTGTGGGCCTCATGGAGAACACCATCTTCATCAGCTCGCCGCGTGATGACGACATGGAGAGGCAGCTGGTAGATTGAAATTGCAAAGGTGTCCCCCGCCCCTGATCCCAATATGTGAAGCTGGCTGTAAGGTGTGCGCATATGTGCGTAGATGTACCTGCGGGAGCTGCTGCGCCTCATGCTGCCTGATTTCCACCAGCACCTTACGGCGCTGGGCGAGGACGGCCTCCAGCTGCTCTTCTGCCACCGCTGGATCCTCCTTTGCTTCAAGCGCGAGTTCCCTGACACGGACGCTCTGCGCATGTGGGAGGCCTGCTGGGCTCACTACCAGGTCGCTGTCGCTCTCTGGAGACACGTGCATGCACACACACACACACACACACCCACACACACACACACACACACGCGCGCGCGCGCGCGCACACACACACACACACACACACACACACACACACACACACACACACACACACACACACACACACACACACACACACATTTCGGGGCACCGTATTTCAGCA